>CM056951.1:29095206-29128206 GCA_029856935.1 Cyclocarya paliurus
GAACTTCAAGATTCCCAGGAAAGATTGGAGGGTCACAATAGACACACTTAGAATTTCCAATCTCCTTAGACAGAACCTCCTTAGACTGTACTTATCCACACTACCACACCAAAACTCCACCCCACAAAAAAGGATTTCAGCTCTGATACCAATTATTGAGAATTTAGTCCTACCAAATTCACCCCCAAGATCCACACTATGCAGGAATATAAAGAAATACAGAGAAATATTAACAATACAAGAATTTACCTGGAAACTCCCATAACAGGAGGAAAAACCAGCAGATCCAGAGAAGAAAATACACTATATGAAAAATTATTACAATCACACAATTTTTCTCCTCACCCCAAATCATACCCCCAAAGCTTCCCACTAATAAAACTTTAACTCTCACCTCTTTCCCTTTTACAAGAAAAGGTTAATAAAGGATTTCTATTAGAGTCACAATTTACTAATAAGCTATGACTTGATGTGTAAATAACTAAGAGGCTAAGCCCTCTTATTTATAGACTTGGAGAGCTCCTCTTCATCCCTCTCTTACCGATGTGGGATTCCCAAAGAGAGCAAAACCCAACAATCCAATGGCCCGATAAATGTTCTGTAAGATACTCAAACAGATCTATATTTGGCGTTATGGAAGAGCAGCCTATGTTTGCTTTCTTTAACATACAAAACGCATCCGACGTAGAAGGGTTCAACAACGTGCTAAGACCCCTGCTAGATAGGCTAAGAAAAAGCGCCGCATCTGGAAATTCTACTCGCAAGTTCGCTCTGGGAAGCGAGGCAGCCCCAGACTTCCAAACAATCTATGCACTTTTGGAGTGTACTCCTGATTTGGCCTCGATTGACTGCAACAACTGCCTGGAGCAGTTGGCTGGATATACGTCATCTTGTTGTAATGGCTGTAAGGTAGGAGGAAAATTCGTAACACCCAGTTGTGATTTAAGGTATGAGATATACAGTTTCTATGACCCTGCAGCTGAGTCACCACCTCCGTCGCCTCCGCCAACGCCTATAGCGCAGCCAGTTCCTCCCCCACCACTACAACTGCCTCCACCCACACAAGGTACGTATGGTAAGCGACCTTTTCGTTCTGTTTTGGTTCTACAAGGTATATAAATCCTACTGTGCCAACGTTTTATCATTTATGGACCGTAAAGGGATTTTGAGAGAAGAATATTACATATAAATTAGAATTTCGATAGGCGATTAGACAATTACATATAATAGGTATATATATATATATATATATATATATATATATATATATATATCTTTAACTCTTTACCATATTCACCTCCTGAAATGAGCTGTCTTTATGCACCACTGTATTTCTTGTCTAAATAAACTTTATTCCACAAAAAGAAAAAGCCATACTTCTGGTTGTAAACGAATGGTCCCCTGGGCGGGGCCGTCTCGGCGTCTCCCTAGCTGAAATTTTGAAATTACCTTCCAAGTCTGTACCCTCTAACTCCACATCTCATCCGACTAAAATAAAAAAATCATTAACATAAATTTTTAATTTACAAGTGTCATGTAAGTCCTTTGAAATACAGTAGAACTACTTAAATGAAAAAATCTCTGTTTTTAGGGTAATTAGTCTTTTTTTATATATAGAATTTGTACGAAACTTGAACTCTCTAAACTTATATTTAATATTATTTTTTTATAATTATATTTAATATTATTATTTAAAGTAAGTATTCACCGAATTGAATTAATAAATTAAATAAGAGTTTGATCAAAAAGTGAGAAAATTGTTAAAATATTAATTAAATAATTAAGCTTCTTTTCTCACCAACTCATGCAATTATTAGAGACATATTTATTTTCAGTGAAAACCAACAATCATAATACAAAGTACTTAGAGATATGAAATGCAAGAATCCATAGTTGTTTTTGGTCCTCAACTACTTGCATTGTGTCGAAACTATGAAGGGTGAATGCCCTCTGGTCTATAGTCGAATTTGGTAAAAGAAAAAGACTGACTCGATCATACAATTTTATTTATACCTAACATCAGATATCTAATTCAAAATCAGTCTCTTTTAACGAGTTTTTAGTTTCGTTTTGATAAAAGCAGAACTCTGGTGTCTGCAGGGAAGGAAAGTAAGTCATCAAGAACTACAATTGCTATAGTGGTGTCGGTTGTTGTTTCTGCTGTACTAATCTTCTGCATGTCATGTTTCTACCACTTCTATTTAAGAGTGAAGAAGCCAAGGGACAAACTTGAAAGTAAGTCCAGTATTTGTTTATTTTACATTGTTGCTATCATAATTTCTAGGGAAGATCTTATCGAAGTTAATTGCATTTCTTTACATAATTGCATTACCTTTATTCTCTCGATTCACTAATCTAATTCAGATGTATAACCTGTTCTTACGTGAAGGCGTGGATGAAATTAGTAGTGCTGATTCCTTGCAATTTGACATCGGGACAATTAAAGTTGCTACGGACAACTTTTCTGCTGCAAACGAGCTTGGAAAAGGTGGATTTGGTATTGTTTACAAGGTAATGAGACCCAATCGACTCTTAATTAGTTAGTTAAATCTAATATCATGAATGTTGAGGATATATATGATAGATTTTGGTATATTCATATCTTTCAGGGTGAGCTTCCAAATGGACAAGAAATAGCTGTGAAGAGGTTGTCCATGGCTTCTCAACAAGGAGATCTAGAATTTAAGAATTAGGTCGAGTTAGTGGCAACGCTTCAACACAGGAATTTGGTAAGGCTCCTAGGATTCTGTTTGGAAGGAAAGGAAAGACTTCTAGTCTATGAGTTTGTACCTAATGCAAGCCTTGAAAAGTTCATATTTGGTATGTTTGTCATTCCTCTCAAATCCCAAGTTCTATTCATAGTAATTACATTTTAATGGAATTGTCCTGTCTTCCACGTATATTGCTTCAACATGTAATTCACTGTACATTTGCATGAATATGCAGATCCAAACAAGAGTGCACTAATGAATTGGGAAATGCGTAACAAAATTATAGAAGGCATAGCTCGAGGACTTCTTTACCTTCATGAAGATTCGCGACTTCGTATTATTCATCGTGATCTCAAGGCTAGCAACATTTTGTTAGATGCAGATATGAATCCAAAGATTTCAGATTTCGGCACGGCAAGATTATTTGTACCAGATCAAACTCAAGGCAACACGAGCAGAATTGTGGGGACCTAGTAAGTATATCCACATAATCTATAGCTAATAACTCAAGTAACACCTACAGTTTGTGTCATAGAAACAAACATGAACAAGAAGGTCCTTTAAACCATCTCCAATAAATAAGATGAAATGAACTTCATAAAAAACTACATGTACCAAAAGCTATGATGTCCTTCAACTTAAACTAATGCTGCTGATAATGTTCACCTGCAGCGGATACATGCCTCCAGAATATGTAATGCAAGGACAATTTTCAGTAAAATCTGATGTGTTTAGTTTTGGCGTGTTAGTTTTAGAGATAGTAAGCGGTAAAAGAAATAACTCTAGTTTTCAGGGAGAGAATGAAGCTGGCGGCCTTCTAAGTTATGTAAGTGCAAATATTTTCTTTTTTATATGCATTTCCTTTTTATCTCAAAGTCCGACCAAATGGTAACTCATATGATGTTGAAAAAATAAATGAATGTTCTGTGCTTATTGTGGTGTCTCCCAATGTAACCATCCTGCAGGCATGGAAAAACTGGAGGGAGGGGACAACCTCAAATATTGTAGATGCCACATTAAAGGCCAGGTCAACAACTCAAATAATGAGATGCATCCACATTGGATTATTATGTGTTCAAGAAAATGTGGCTGACAGACCAACCATGGCTACAGTCGTCCTCATGTTTAATAGCCACTCTGTTACTCTACCAGTACCCTCGAGACCTGCATTTCTTATGCACAGCACTAAATCAGATGTGTCGTTCGAATCGGAGAACGGTGTTGGGGTAACAAGAACAGATAGACATCGAAGTAGATCTATCCAAGCCTCAATAAATGAAGCTTCAATATCTGAGCTAGATGGTCGCTAACTTTAAATGGAAGCTAGTGGGAATGCAATTCTATAGGTTCAAGATTCCCATCCCCCACCCCCTGTTTTTCAATTTCTTAAGCAACTTCTCTATAAATGAAGATGGTGCATTGGTGTGTACTTTTATAAATATATATATATATATATATATATATATATATATATATATATATAAAGTGTGTAGGATTATTCATCAGGACTGGGTTTTTTTTCGGCCTGGTCCCGAACCTGACCCGATTATTGGAGCTGACAAGACGTTTCCAATGGTTTATTGACGTGAATGTTGAAATAGAATATAAAGTATGTGGAAATGTTTTGGTTCTCAATGCCAAAACAGAGTAATATACTTTGTATATATATATAGATTACAAATGTTATCAGTTACATTTCAAATCTATTTGAATTTATGTTTATCTAGATACAATATTTGAATTTGAGTTTGAATACTGATGTATATCAGAATTCTGTTGTGGGAGAGCTTTATGTGCTGAAGACTCGGGCTTGTATGCTGAGTCATGAGGAATAACTCCAACAGCCCCCCGCAAGCTGATGGGAGGAGCAATCACCTGAAGCTTGTCACGGAGAGTTGTGAATCGAGATGCAGTAAGGCCTTTGGTGAATACATCCGCTATTTGATCAATGGTAGAGATAAACTTGATGATAATGTCTTTGTTGAGCACTTTCTCCCTAATGAAATGAAAATCTATTTCGATGTGTTTAGTGCGAGCATGATAAATAGGATTAGAGGCTAATGAAATAGCTCCAATATTATCACACCATATGGTTGGTGGAGAAGATAACGGAAGACGAAGTTCTTGCAGCAGTATGCGTATCCAGTATGCTTCAGCTGTAGCATAAGATAAGGCGCGATATTCTGCCTCGGTGCTAGACCGAGAGACGACGGACTGCTTCTTGGCACACCAAGAGACAAGGCATGAGCCAAAGAAGACACCATAACCAGTTGTTGAGCGTCGATTATCAGGATCTCCAGCCCAGTCCGAATCACAGTAAATGTTTAGTTGAGACTTCCCTTTGCTGTAGAACAAACCGTAATCAACACTTCCTTTAAGATAACGAAGGACCCTTTTGAGTGCAATCCAATGTGAGGTAGTGGGAGAGTGCATGAATTGGCACAATTGATTTACAGAATATGCGAGATCAGGCCGAGTGAGCGTGCAGTACTGTAATCCACCAACAAGTTGTCTATATTTAGAAGTTTCAGTTTCAGACAGAGGAGATCCCTCAACACTGGAAAGTTTAGTTCCACTAACTGAAGGGGCAGCATATGGTTTTGCACCAATCATACTTGCTCGATGAAGAAGATCCAAAATATATTTGGACTACCGTATGTGTAAACCATTGGAAGTCCGATGAGCTTCCATGCCCAAGAAATAGCCAAGATCACCAAGATCTTTCATGGCAAATGATTGCTGCAGCTGTTTGATAACAGAGAAAATAGTAGAAGTATTGTTTCCTATGATAAGAATATCATCCACGTATACAAGAACATAAATTTTTATATGATTTTGGGATAATATAAATAAAGAGGAGTCCATGGCAGATGTAGAAAACCCGAGTTCCATGAGAACTTGAGAAAGTCTATAATACCATGCACGTGGTGCCTGTTTCAGGCCATAAAGAGCTTTGTGCAAACGACACACATGCTGAGGATATTGAGGATCAACAAAGCCACGGGGTTGTTCCATGTAAACAACCTCATCCAAATGTCCATGTAAAAATGCATTTGAGACATCCAACTGTCTAATACCCCAGTCAAAGTTTACTGCCAACGCAAGGATCAATCGAATGGTGGAATATTTAATTACTGGGCTGAATGTTTCAGTGAAATCAACTCCACATTGTTGATCATACCCCTTGGCAACCAGCCTTGCTTTGAAGCGCTCAATGGAACCATCTGGCTTGCGTTTGATTTTATAGACCCACTTATTGCGGACAATGTTGTGATCTGTTGGTTTAGGACATAATGTCCAAGTACCATTTGAGATAAGAGCATCAAATTCTTGGCCCATAGCAACTCGCCATTCAGCAGAGGTGGAGGCTTGGGAATAGCAAGTAGGTTCAGTAGGTTGAATTAAACTGCTTAGAGCATGAAGTGGATGCTTTGTAGAATAGAACAGTTGATAATCGGGAAAGGATTTAGGACAAAGGGAACCTGTATGAGATCGTGTTATCATTGGATGACGATGAGGATTAGTAGATGGTGAGACTAGTGGGAGGGCAGGAGCAGGACTACGGGAATCTGCAGGAGAGGAAGTTAAAGACTGATCATGAAAATCAGAATTTGAGCTTTCAAGAAATGAAGAAATACCTGAATTGGAAAGGGTAGTAGTAGCCTCAGTAGGAATTGCTTCAGCAGGAAGAAAGACAGGCACACGAGCTGCATTTGTAGGAGAAGCAGAGGTGGTACTCAGAGTCATGGAAATACCTGGAAATGTGGTTTCAGCAAAGACAACATGTCGGGTGACAATAACTTTGTTAGAGACAGGATCAAGGCAACGATAGCCTTTATGATGATAGCCATATCCAACAAAAATACAGCGTTTACTGCGGTACATTAATTTGTGAGAATTATATGGACGAAGTAATGGAAAACATAAGCAACCAAATGTCCGAAATGATGAATAATCTGGTTGTTTGTTAAAAAGTTCATAATGAGGATTTGAGTTACTTAGAACTGGAGTGGGAAGGCTGTTAATTATGTAAACAGCAGTAAGAAATGATTCAACCCAAAAAGATTGTGGTAAATGAGAATGAGCAAGCATGGAAAGACCCATTTCCATAATGTGGCGATGTTTACGCTCAGCAAGCCCATTTTGTTGGGCAGTATAGGGACAACTAATTCGGTGAAAAATACCATGAAGTTCCAAAAAGTTATGGAATTGTTTTGAAACATATTCCCCACCACCATCAGATTGTAGTTGTTTAATAGAGGATGAGAACTGTTTTTCCACTAAAGCTTTAAACTTAACAAATGAGAGAAAGACATCTGATTTATTAAATAGAGGGTACATCCATGTATAACGGGAGAAATCGTCTACAAAAATGACATAGTAGCGAAATCCACTGAGAGATACAACTGGAGAGCACCAAACATCTGAATGGATAAGTTGAAGTGGAGTAGTGGAAACACGTTGAGATTGCTGGAAAGGAAGTTGTTTGCTCTTGCCTAGTTGACATGAAGAACAAACAGCTGAGTGATTACGAGAGCCCATGAGAGGAAGATTATGACTGGACAGAAGACTTGAAACTGTAGTGAACGAGGCGTGACCGAGACGGGAATGCCATATATCAACTGGAACTTTGACACCTAACAGCGCAGTATGGAACTTTATTTTGGAAACTTTGTTGGGATGGATAGGATAGAGACCACCTTCACTCCTTCCTTGCAGTAGAGTGCGACCCGTGTGTTTGTCCTTAATGCAAAACAAAGAATCAGTTAAGATAAAAAAACAAGAATTATCTTTACAAAACTGATTTATGGAAAGAAGGTTGGCAGATGCATTGGGACAATGAAGGACACGAGAAAGCTTGAAAGGGTTAGAGGAAGTTTGTAAAGTAAGAGAACCAGTGTTGTGTATAGCCAAACCTGTACCATTGCCTACAACAATGTTTTCATTTCCAGTATATGGTTCATGAATAGTGAGGTTCTCAAGAGCAAGAGTGAGATGAGCATTAGCTCCACTGTCAGCAAACCAAGCATCATTATCAGAGAGAGAGTTGGACTGAGCAACCATTGCAGCCAACTGAGCAAGAGGGTGACGACCTTGATATGCATAGTCCATCCGATGGTAGCAGTCAAGAGCACGGTGACTACTCTTTCCACAAATTTGGCAAGGAGAGCGAGGTGTTGTAGATTGTTGAGGGAAGCTACGAGACATTTGTGGAGTGGAGGAAAGACCTTGGTGAGAGGAGGACTGCTTGTGATGAGTTTGTTTCCCATATGGAGGCTTCTGCTTTTTGTGAGAAAGCTGAGAATTGTTGCGTGAGAAATAAGCAACATTGGGTTCAGGTGCAATCTGTTGGTGTTGATTATCTAGCAAAAGTTCAAAGGACAGTAACTCAGCAGTGAAATCAACACGAGATAATGCTGAATCTCGAGACGCAAATGAGTAGGAGGTAATAAAAGGGTTAAAGACTGGAGTCAACCCACCAATGATGAACGAGATAAGATCATCATCAGTAATTGGATGTCCTGAAGCAGCAAGTTGGGCAGCCAAAGATTTGGCCAAGGTGAGAAAATTAGTGCAGGATTTGGACCCTTGATGAAGAGTCTGTAGTTGGCGTTTAAGTTGAGTAATCCGAGAGCGAGAATGGGAGGCAAATTTCAGTTCAAGAGAATTCCAGACTTCACGAGAAGTATGGAGACCATAGACTGTGGGTAAAATAGATTCACTGAGAGAGGCATTGATCCAACTCAAGATGAATTGATCCTTCTTAACCCAAAGGAAATAAGCAGGATTTACATTATTTCCTGAAACAGAGTGAGGAGATAGAAGTTTAGGAGGGCACGGTTCAGAGCCATCAACGATGCCCATTAAATCATAAGTGCGAAGAACTGGAGTAGTGATAGAAATCCAACTAAGATAGTTGGAACCATCGAGCTTGATAGTACCAAGCTGAGCAACATTAGGAAAATGGAAGGCAGCGGAAGATGAAGCCATACGGATCGAGATGAAAAGCGTTAGCTTAGAGGGATACTGATACCATGACATAGAATATAAAGTATGTGGAAATGTTTTGGTTCTCAATGCCAAAACAGAGTAATATACTTTGTATATATATATAGATTACAAATGTTATCAGTTACATTTCAAATCTATTTGAATTTATGTTTATCTAGATACAATATTTGAATTTGAGTTTGAATACTGATGTATATCAGAATTCTGTTGTGGGAGAGCTTTATGTGCTGAAGACTCGGGCTTGTATGCTGAGTCATGAGGAATAACTCCAACAAATGTAACGACAAATAGAATAATTTTGATAAATGGTGAAAAATTCAGAGATTATAAGGTTCAAATTTAGAGTTAAGAGACCAATATATTATCTATTAAGACAAGCGAAAAGGCTTTCCAACCCTTTCGATTTCTTGATTAAGATGATCATCTTGTTTGTGACGAAAAGTACGGATACTGTGAGGGTATTTAAATTAGATTTGTGATATTAATTTACCATTTTTTGACAACAAAAGAGACATACAATGGGTGCTTTTGACGCTGTGCAGAATTACATTTGTTAAGCATGACATCACGCGTGTTGTGCTAGCTAGTCCATATATACTCGAAGACCATCTTTTAATCTAATTTACAGACTCGAGATTTCAGCATCCCTGGACTTCAGTGCTTGAATTCTTTTAAAACTACGGGAATCACATATATATGAGTTCAAACCTTTCCTTCGTTGGAATCTTTCAATTTGTAAACTAGAGATGGGAACAACCAAGATTGCAGGTGCGGACCTACGTTGGTGGTTGGGGCCCCTAAATTTTTTAAAAATATGCTTTAGTATATGGTGTTTTTAAAGATATCTTAATATAAAGATAATTTTTCCCTTCTAAACATTTTCAAAAATCTCATTTAGTACTTAGGCTTCGTTTGGTTCCTTAACCAAACTCATCTCATCTCACTCATCATTACAACTTTTTCAAATCCCAATACAAAATATAATAAACAATTCAATTTTTTTAAATTTCAAAATAATAAAAATATTTAAAAATAATATTTTAACAATATTTTATTATTTAAACTCAACTCAACTCAACTCATTTCAACAACCAAACGCACCCTTAGTTGTCTATGTTTCTTTTAGTTTTTTAATAATTTTTTCATAATTATACCTATTTTTTGTCATTAATAAAATCTCACATTCTCATTTTTTTTTTTACATCTAAGAAGAGGTAATAAAATATCTTGGTCTCTTTTTATAAGCTATTTAGTAAATTTACAACCTTATTTTTTTTTATTTATTTACACTTTTCCTTTTAAGTTTTCCACTAGCTAGCTTGTTTGGATTAGTTTTGTTAATAAGTACATATATACTATCATCGAATTAACAATTAGAAGTGAATACAACAAATCTCATATAGCTATTTCTATATATATTATAGAGACTTTACAATATTCAATCTTAGATTTAATAAAAAAGTTTATCTTTATTTATTTAATTTTTATCATTTACTTCAAAAAATCGTACATACTTATTTCTATCTTTATTTTTATTTTTTATTTAAGTTTGATGGAGTTCAAGTGAAAGATTTAAATGTATAATTTTAATAATTAAATTTATCTCTATATAACAATCTTATATAATTAATGCTAAATATCGATGATACATTTTATTACTTTAAATATCAGTTTCCACTCACCCCTATATACGATGCACTTTGCTAATAGTTACAACGCACCAAATATTTAATTCCGCCGCTGCCAAGATGTGTTAATTGGAGAATACATTTCTTCTCCGTACCTGTTGCTCCCACGGCTTAGCAACATGTGTATCTTCAGGGCAAACCTCGTTGGCGTCCTGTCCTTCATGTATTCAAATTCCGACACAGAGATCGATAACGGGTTCTTTACAGGTCGGGCTATTCTGCCGTACATCTTTAAAGCACTGGTATTAGATTTATTAAATTTATTTTTAAAATTTGATAAAAAATATATATTTTTTATAAATATAATATCTTCACATCTATAATCTTACATTAGATTAGTTATTAGATTCATCAAAATAATAATATAATATTATTTTTTTAATAATAATAATCTTATTTTTTTTTATATTTTATAATCACACTAATCATATATTAATTAATAATTTAATTTGATTCTTATATTATTATTATAAGATAGTTAAAGATTAAATATAAATAAAAAAAATTTTTAAAGATTAAAAATAAATAAAAAATAGATTTGATAAGTGAATAACAATCCTTCAAATTTAAAAAATACATTTCTGTTTGTTTGTAGTTGGTGAAGACGCAAAGCATTTGCACTGAAGAAGAAGGGTCTGCTTCACCCATGTCAACCCGAGCAGCTGAAGCAGATCAAGTACCTTTTTTTATTTGAGAAATGCTTCGGGATCCGAATTTGGGTGCCGTATCCCGAAAGTTTTTTTTGTTTTTAGTGATTAAGAAAATATTTTTAAATGATATTGTGAATTTTTTATATCCTTTTTAAATGTTTACAATGATTAAAAAAATATGTAGAAAAAAAAAGAAAAAAAAAAGAGAAGTGAAATGCACTATTCGGTGAACATTTTCGGACTGCTTTTTCGGTAGCCGACTCTTTTTGATTTGATCTCTACGTAGCAGATTAGGTGCACTCTTCAGAAAACAAAATAAGAATATACTTATTTATTCGAAAATAAATGTCAATAAATAATAATAAAAAAGTCGTGCTACCGGTAACAGTTACCAATTGTTTGACCGATAATAGTAATTTGTTGTTATTTTTTTTCCTTTTACAATTTTTTAAAAATATTGAAACGTTTAAAAAAAAACATAAATTCACTGATAATTAATTTCTTAATTATTAAGAAAAAAATTTAAAAAAAAATCATTGATCAAATTATCGGTTTATTTAGCATTTCTAAAAAGAAAAGAAAAGAAAAGAAAAAGAAGATCCCTATAGGTTGTACATATCAACAAGGGCATAAAAAAATTTTGAAAAATTGATTGACCCAAACCAAACCAAACCAAACCAGACCAGATCAGAATTAATCTTTATAAGTGGTCTGGTGCGATATTGGTTCTTAAGAATTGAAACCCGTCCTAAATTGGTATGGTACCGATTCTTGAACAATGGTCATTCTACTACCCTATTTCTAACAATATCACACTGTAACACCCATGAGAAATTAAGAAACTTCCAACAAAATAGTGAGATAGAAAAATTATCAACTGAATATAATGTGTCTATAACAATAATTTTTCTCATTATTCACAACACATGAAGCATCCAAAACAGCAACCATAAAGCATCTCATTGTTAGGCCAGAAAACCCAAGCCAAAGGACTTAAAAATTATACATTTTTTATAACCAAGGCCTTTGCTATTGGGGTAAATGAAATCAACATGCCCATCTCCATCAAATCACATATTACAAAAATAACCATGCTAATAACCAAGAAAATAAGCAAGAAATTTTACAAATCATGTTAATAACCATGCTAATATGCAATGAATAGGAGCAAAAGATGAAAGAAATAATGAGACAGCTAGTAGAAGAGATAAAGTATAATGAATGATTAACAAGCAACAAGCAAGTTGTCATTGAGGGAGAGGCTTCACGGGGGCTCAGTGGTAGAGGGGGAGGTGAAAGGTTCGGTAGGGGCTTTCATGAGGGTTGAGAGTTTTCGGGAGGGGCTTCGCTCAAGGGAGGGGGAGGGGGAGGGGGAGGGGGAGGGAGGGCTTTAGGGGTGATGGCGAGGGTGAGGGTTTGGGAGTGATAGAGAGAATGGGGTGAAGCTTTTGCTAGTGAGGGGGAAGGGCAGTTTCGGCAGTGAGAGAGAATGGGGATAGGTATTTGGAGAGTGAGAGAGAGATAATGTTCATGCGGGGTGGGAGATTTAGAGAGTGGGAAAGAAAATAGGGAGAAGCTTTTGGAGTGACAGAGAATGGAGACATGCTTCGCACAGGAGGGAAAACATAGAGTTTTGTTTCCCGTAAATTTAAGAGGAGTGAGACATAATATAAAATATATTTGTTGAGCTACTATAACTCATAGTCAAATTTATATACCAATATCTAATCTAATGTGGGGGTTTAAAAGGGTATATTAGCAAAATTTTAACTAAAGTTTGACTATGGCTAATACACTAAGAGTGTTATAAGTGGATCACAATTTATCACTTTTTATCGTAATAAAATCCTAGTTCCATCCGTATCACATTGTTTTAATGAGTTCGAAAGGGATTTTTGTTCCTGATGAAGGTGGAACTTTGAAGTATTTCTTCAGACAATATTGAAATTTGGTCCTATTATGGACTCAACTAACCATTCGATCAAAATATCCTGAAAACGAATTAGTTTCCTCCCACTTGCAAAGTTCGAGGAAGGTCAGAGCTCTTGTCCGATCCACCCTGGATGGATCCACCGAGGAAGGTCGCAGTCAACTTAAAATAAATGAGTGGCCCCATGGATGGGCTATTGTCCTATCCACCCTGCAAGCGCGTTGGAAAAGTATACACATACTAGGGCTGCTGGGAAAAGATTAAACGATGATTTTGTGAATTATTAGATGATTTATAAATAGTAATAAAATATTTTAAATAAAATATTTTTTCATTTTATTTATTAAAAAAAAAAAATTAAATAAAAAATATTAGAAAGTTAAAATATTATTAGAATGTAAATTTTTAATATTATTTTTGTTTAGAAATTTTAAAAAAATGAAGTGTTTTTTGTTTAAAAGTTTGAGATATTTGTAATGATTTGTTTAAAAAAATTGTGATAATTATTTTAAAAGTATTTATATTTAAATAATATTTGAATAAGAAATAAAATGAAATGGAATAAGATAAGATGACGTGAGAATTATTTCCAAACTTCCCTAACCCTTAAAAGCCACTTACGAGGTCCATGCAGCTTAATTAATTATGGTTAGTACGTACCTTGATATGATTATTATTTTGGCTGGCTTTTCTTATTCTTGGTATTATTTGGCTTACTTTTCCTCGTCAACGTAGAAATTAAGAAACTTTATATATGATGCTAAAACTATTCCAACTACACACCTAATTCATGCATGCATACCGCGAATACACAAATCAGCATTAATTTGCTTCTACTCGAAATAATAATTTATTCATGACTCCAATTAAACAGAAAATTTTAATTGTTCGATCAGAATATCAGATGCTTCCGTTTGCAAGTCATGAAGCTAAACCGAAGTGCCACTTTATCATTCCCAGCTATTAGCTTCACATTTATGTATGGAATTGGTCAAATTAATTTAAAAAATTCATTAAACTATATATAAAAATTAACATGAAAAGCCAAACATTCCGTACGTGCTCACGTTATTCTGGGCTGCAAGAAAAGTTTGTTAATTTGATCTTCGATCGGTCCACCAGTTTCAATTGGCACTTGTGTTGTGATCACAATTGGGAACATTCAACATATATAGTCTGTATTTTCGTTTAGTTCCAGTACTTGTGCCATCTCGTATCCAGCAAAGACTAATTCGGTCAGCTGCCAATATTGCATGCCTAGCTAAGGGTCGCTATATTTATTCATTTAATAAATTAAATTCTTCCTATGCATCCATGCAACTAAGAATTATTAAAAATGTACATTATGATCACCCAATTAGAATGGTAAGTGAAATGATCAATTTGTTATTAGAGAAAAATTCAAGGCTGGTCGGGTGAGGATTTTTCTTTTACACCCATCAATACAAATTGGCCACATAGGAGGTGCAGGAACCAAACATATGTACCTGCACGCAGCAGATTACCTCTTCCCCCCCCCCCCCCCCCCCCCCCCCTCGCTCTCACGAATTCTTCTTCCCCCTCCCTTCAGAGGAAAACGAGTTCCCTTCCTACCCCCTCCCTGTCTCCCAAGTCCCACGAATTCTTCAAGCGAGTCCTTGATCTCCAACTTCACCGGCGGCTTTTCACGACACGCTTTTCACGACGCGCTGCGGTCTTCTTTTCAGGCTCATGCTTTAGATTTGTGGATTACATCAACTGCACCGTCCCAACTTTCGCCTACTGAGTGGAAACAGAATCCAAAGAAGATCAAACTTCCAGATGAGAAAAAACAAAATTCACAATGAAACCCAACAAAAGAGCAAGCTTTCGATAGAAAGGGATTGATCCACAACTTCCAATTTGCAAGAACAACAGTGAACCACTCCTACAAAATGACAAATAATTTAGGATACAAAAGAAACTGCAAAAAATCCTTCCAATTAAGTCTTTCTAAAGATCATCTCAATAAATGTCTTTCAAATTTAAACCACGAAACTTCAGAATGACTTGTGAATTGTGATGGCCTTCCTTCTAGCGTCACCAGCGTAGCTAAGAAAACTCCAATAAATATAGGAGAATAGAGGAACTGCAATATTATCGTCTTACATTCAGATACCAAAGAAAAAACATGCTGCCAAGTGACCTAAAAATTATTCAATATTCGAGATCGAGAGAGAGAGAGAGAGTATCTTCGGTCTACGAGAGAAGGCAGTTTCTGATCGAAGGGTGTAAAAAAAACATCCTCACTCGACCGGCTGGAAATGAAACACTTATTATAATTATTTTATAACTCTACATAGAATAGAGAGTAATTTTCTAAGATTCGTAGAAAATAAAAATAAAAATAGAAAATAGAGATGGGAAAGCGAGAAAGAGAGAGACTTTGAAGACTGAATATTTGCTGTAAGGGGATCTTTTCCTCTATCGCCAAAGTAAGTCTGAGAGCCTGGCAGGAGCCAACGACCATTTTCTAAAAAGAGTTAGTGGGCCTCTACAGAATACTCGACACGAGCGAAATTCACCCACGAAGCAACCCATGCTTAAGGAAAGCAGACAGAAGGGGCAGATGTGACTCATTGCCTTGACACCTCCCCGATAACACCCTACACTCTAGAACCTGTGCATGCAGGTGGCCGAAAAATAGGGAGAACCTTTAATCTCCTGATAACAGGCATGAATGAGCTTAACAGAGAGCGTCCATAGAAAAAAGTGAGTCAAAGAGTCACGCCACATTAATGACACCGACCCAGAAGCCACACCACATTGAAGGATTCTGATAGAACAAATAGTGGAAAGGACTTAGGCTCCTCGAAGCTAGGTACGAGCTGTCCCCGCAAAAAACCTAGTATAAAAGTCTATCCCCAAGTATGAAGAACTGTTTTTTATTCGTCTAAATTTACGCACAAACTACTAAGGAGATATACTGACTTTAACATTGGAGACTCCCTGGCCACCACAAAGGTCCCCCATTATCTATGTTTGCTTAAGTGTGCAAGTGAAAATCTGAATACCCAAGTTGTTGGAACCCAGCCCAAAGGCGCGCAAAATACGACGTTAACAATGGCGTTGTTTGTGGGATCTCTATAGACTTCACGTGTCTTTTGTATGCCTATGACAACCCGTTCTCAGACAACTCGAGAACAAGAAGCAGCAACATCAACAAACATAAAAGTAAGGCTCGCCACGACGGAATAACTGGTGGGAAAGCTAACCACCGAAGACCCTCTGAAGAGAAAACGAGACGCTCAAGGTAGCCACCAACGGACCTGAGAATGATGTAGGACCAAGTGACAACGAGCACATGGGATCCAGAAATCCAGGAAGGGGAGGTGACACGGAAGAAGAAAGGAAAAATATGCAGGACGAGCTGTGCAACCTCAAGGGAAATTACGAAAAGATGGGCACGTAGTCATCAGTAGACCAATTGGTCACCAGCACAAGCCTCCCATACAGCGTGGAGGTGATGGTCGTGCCCCTACAACCAAAGTTCTAGATGCCCCTCATGGACATGTACGATGGGACTAGAGATCCTCTTGAACACTTGGAAACCTTCAGAGCCCATATGACTCTACATGGTTTCTCGAAAGAGGTGGCTTGTAGGGCCTTCCTGCTGACTTTGAGAGGGCCGACAAGAGTATGGTTTGGATTTTTAGCGCTCGGATCCATAGACAACTTCAGGGAGCTGGCTCGTCTATTCCTCATACAGCTTATGGCAAGTTGAAGAAGGAGCCGCCCTGCAACATACCTTCTCACCATCAAGCAAGGGGAAGACGAGAGCCTGAAGACATACCTATCCAGGTTTAACAATGAGCAAATGACTATGGATGACCAAGATGAGAAGATAACTCTGGCAGTCCTCTTGGGAAGAGTGTGGCCCTGATCCGAGTTCATGGCAGAGTTGGCAAGAAGAACTCCCACCGCCTAGTGAAAATTCATGGAATAAGCCGACAACTACATCAATGTTGAAGATACTTTTCAAGCCTTAACGGAGTCGAAGAGGAGAGAACTGGAACAGATGAAGAAAAAGGCGAAGGCGCTGACCAGAGGCAAGGCTCACGAGAAGTTGGAAAAAGGGCCACATGACAGTAGGAGGGAAAAAGCCCTTACAAAGGCCTCGAGTCTTTGATTTAACTTGCCAATGCTGGTAATCCAGAAAGAAGACCACCAGCCAGCCCAAGAGGACAACTACAGGAGCGATAGCTGCTGTTATTGCACCACCAGTCCCCCACCTACAACACTGAAGATTGCCTTTCCCTAAAAGATGAAAGAGAGCAGGTTGGGTGGCCAAGGTAGCCGTACCCTCTCATTTGAAGGCCAGAGCGGAAATAGAGCATGAGGTCGTGGGAAAGAAGTGTGGAGAGGATCAAAAGGCCAAGAAGGGAAGGGAGCCCAAGGAAGAGAGTAGTCACGTAGGGACCCTAACACAATTGCCCCTACGCATCGTATCAAGGAGGATCGCCACAAGGGGAGATCAGAACTATCAAGGGAGGCTTCGTTGGAGGAGGTGCAACCTCATCTGAGTGGAAAGCGCATGCCAGACGGGCGAGATACCAAGAGTTGTATTCAGTGGAGTGCCGCCCCGCTAAGTACAGAAGGAACGACCCGACCCCAATCATTTCCTTTGATGAGGATGATGAGGAAAGGGTCCTCTATCCGCACGATGATGCCCTGGTAGTGACTATGCCGGTCGCTAACTTCACCACTCGAAGGATCATTATCAACAATGGCAGTTTCACAGATATCCTATTCTGGGAAGACTTTATGCGAATGGGAATAGACGCCTCACGAATGGGAGTAGCCAATCGGAACCATTATATTATCTGTCTTGGCAGGCAGAGCCCCTTCGATGGCCTCTATCATGGTCGATTTCTTGTTGGTGAAGGTCCCTTCATCGTAGAACGCCATAATCGACCAACGGAACGCCGAGCGTTTGCGGGAGCTTCACTGTGAAGGAACCTTATGACTTGTAAATTACATTTCTGCATCGATGTATAAATTCTATTAATGAAAGTGTGACTTTTCAGGGATAAAATACGTCCCGACCATCAATGCAATCTCCACTAACGCATTCTCCACCAACGTAATCTCCACCAATGTAATCTCTATCGATGTAATATCTATCAGTGTAATCTCCATCTATGTAATCTCCATTAGTTTATATCCATCGATGAAATCTCCATCAAATGACTACTTACCTCTCTGCGATGCACCAAAAGGATGTGTCACGCTAGAAGCTACTCTATCATTCTCGTGGTGAAGAGTGGACTAACCCTCGGCTGCTTGACACTTACTTTCCTCGTGAGCGTCAATAGGTGGGAGAGGATTCAGTCTTAGATTGCCCGACAACCTACCTCCCCGTAGGAGATAGAGGGTGCTCCTCCCACGTTGGAGAACGGTCCAGCCCCTCGACTGTCCTACAACTTACCCCAAGCTCAGCCACAACAAAGAGTGGGATCAACGTGAGCCTAACCCAATACTTACCTTCCGTGTGATGTCAACGAGTTGGAGCTGGTCCAGTCCCAAACTGCCTAATTACTTACCTCGGTTAAAGGATGGCCCAACCTCCTTCATGGGGAGAGCAGGTCCAGCTTCTTAGCTCCTGAAACAACATACCGTACCCCTATCATGGTGAAGAGCGGACTAGCTGCTCACCTGTCTGACACTTACCTCCCCGCGAGGTACCAAAGGGATGAGTCACGCAAGAGGCTGCTCTATCCTTCTTGCAGTGGAGAATGGGCCAACCCTCGGTTGCCTAACACTTACCTTCCTCGTGAGTGTCAATAGGCAGGAGCGGGTTTAGTCTCAAATTGCCTGATAACTTACCTCCTCGCGGGAGATAGAGGGCGCCAACAACTTACCTCAACCTCCGCCATGGCAAAGAGTGAGATCAGCGCCATCCTGACCCAACACTTACCTTCCTTGTGGTATTAACGAGTGGGAGCGAGTACAATCTCAAACTACTCGACAACTTATCCCACCCCCACATGATGAAGAGTGGACCAACTTCTCAGTCATCCAACAAATTACCTCATTGAACGACCATAGGGGCTAGCTAGGCCTAAGGCATCCAGACCCCTCCCCCAACGGAGAGCCGGTTTTGTCCTTCAAGTACCCGACACAACGTCATCTCCAACAATCGGGGCCAACGACCCTTCGCTAAAAAGAGTTAGTGGACCTCTGTAGAGCCAAAACCTACCCATGAAGCAACCCACATTTGGGGAAAGCGGGCGGTAGGGGCGGATGAGGCTTGCCGCCCTGACACCTCCCTGATGACACCTACACTCGAGAATTTGTATAGGTAGGTGGACGGAAAATAGAGAGAACCCTTTATCTCCTGAAAGCAGGCATGAATGAGCTTAATAGTGAGTGTTCGCAGTGAAAAGTGAGTTAGGAAGCCACATCGCATTAATGGTGCCACTCCTCGGACTTTAGGCTGCATTAATGACACTAACCCAGAAGCCACTCAACATTAAAGGATTATGACAAAACGAACAGTGGAAAAGATATAGACTCATCAAAGCCAAGTACAAGCTGTCCCCACCAAAAACCCAGTATAAAATCAATCCTCAAGTATGAAGAACTCTTTTTGATTCCTCTAAATTTACGTACAAACTATTAAAAAGATATACTGACTTTAGTATCGGAGACTCCCCAGCCACCACCAAGGTCTCCCATTCTTCGTGTTTGTTTAAGTGTGTTGGTGAAAGCCCGAAGACCCGAGTTGCTGGAACCCGGCCTAAAGGAGTGTGAAACCCGATGTTAACATTTGCTATTGTCAATTACATTTGAATAGAAAATTATTTACACAATATTTTTCACAATACTTTACACAAAATATGTTTTAAATGGGGAGTATTTTTGTAAAACACCTAATAAAAGTAACATAATTTTACAAAATAACCCTGATCTTACAATATTGTTGTGAAAATATGTTGTGTGCATTATTACTCAATTTGAATACATAACATATGTCCTTATTTATAGGGGAATGAAGCTAGAGAGAAAAGTTGAAAATACAATAAACCAATGATACTAATTGATATTGATTGATTTACACAAATAAATTAAATACGGTAGAAAATAAGTCATATTACCATACATACTAAAATATTATTAATATATTCTATGCATGGTAATTTTCGAGCAAAATTAAATATTATTTTTAATAAATAAAAAAATTATAAGCGTATGTCAAAATATTATTCTCACTCCCTTGAAGCCCAAAGAAAGCTTCAATTAGTTATTTATTTAAAATTTCCAGGCATTCATCACATTTCCAATGGTAAGAAATTTCTTCAATAAAAATTGTCATTTAACTCTTTAAAATTTATACTATCATTTGGATTGTTCAATCTCGAAGGAAATAGAAAGCTGTAGAAAGAGTAGAAGCGTTGGGCCGGGATAAAGATTAGAACCCTCCTGCCCAAAACCTCAAAGGAATTGGCCGAATTGCTTATTGATTCATCGACTTCAACAAGAAGACACCTATTCTAATGGCAAATGTTTTTATCTTCTTTACCCACACAAGCTACTTTTTAGCGAACCATCTCATCGTTTGCAATAAAACTTTCAAGGCTGAAATCGATCCATACAACAAATAGACATGGTAATGGTTTCCTCAAGACTACTTTTCTTCCTGTTCTTGATTTTTGTACTAGTTTATCAGGCCACAACCCAGCCAAGTTTCATATACCATTTCTGTTCAAACAACACTGGTAAATATACCAGTAAGAGTACATACAAGGCGAACCTCGACCACATCCTCGCCTCTATGGTCTCCTCTGACACTGGTACTGAAACGGGTTTGAAAGTTATTCTTAAGTGGCATGATAAGTGATGCTGCAACATGTGTTTCTCTCAAGTTTGCGACGAGGACCTCAGTCGCCCCCGATTTGAGCAAAATATATGTTCTTGCACAGTGCACTCTTGATTTATAAAAGCAAGACTGCCAGTGATTGTTTCGATTTGATTTATGCACAAATTCCACTTTTTGGTCTTGGACAAGCAGGTGGGAGAGCATATACACCTAGCTGTAATTTTAGGTTTGAGACCTACCATTTTTTCGACCTTACATCTGCTCTCACAAAGTAAAACATAAAGAGAAGGATGAATGCAAGCAAGAACGAAATGAGGACACTAAGCAATAAAGCTGCAGCACATGAGGAAACATATGCAGCAACAAAAGCAAACATGAAGTATCCTGCAATGGCCAACAAATGCATGCAACAGAAAAAGTTGAAGTAAAACAAACTGCAGAAAAAAGAGAAGCGAAAATCAACAACAAAAGGAAGAAGAAAAGCAAACAAAAAAATGAGGAAAGTGTTGTCACAGAAAAGTAAGGGATCATGTGTAAAATACATGGCAGCACCCAAAGCAATGTCAGAAAATCAACATGTAAAGCACTGCCTAAACCATGATGTCCATAAAGTTGCAGTAGATTACTTGTAACTAAGTAAAAGGTTTAAAATTAGTTTTAGAACTTTTTCTTTCTGCTTTTGTAATGCATAAATAGCAGTAGACTTTGTATCATTATTTTTTCAAATCAATGAGAATAAGATTTTTCTCTCAACTGTTTATGCATTTTGAATTTCCATTCATGTTTTAACATGGTATCAGAGCAGGACATTTTTCCTGTTGTGTTTCATTAACTTGCAAACAAACCTTATCTCATAAATCATGACAACCTCCTTTTCTTCTTCATCTCCTTCTTCCCTTGAGAATCTGAATTGTCACTTCTTCCTACATCACAGTGACAATGCTAATAATGTCATTGTCTCACCCCCATTAATTGGTTCAAACTACATTTCTTGGAGCAGATCATTTTTGCGTTCTATTTCTATAAAAAACAAATCAGGTTTCTGGTTGGCACAATCACTACCCTTGATTTATCAGATTCTTTCTATGTTTCATGGCTAAGATGCAACAACATCCTCCTTGCATGGATTCTAAACTCTATCTCAAAAGACATTGCATCCAATGTCTTCTTCATGACTTTAGCCAAGTAGGTATGGGACTAGCCCAAGGAACTTTTTGCACAACCTGATGAGGCTCAAATCTATCACCTCCAACATAAGCTAAGTGGCATTGTACAAGGACACCTCTTTATAAGTGATTACTTCACACAACTTAGTGCTATTTGGGAAGAATTGCATAGCTATAGACCTCTTCCATGTTGTTCATGTGGAAAGCGTACCTGTGATGCCTTGAAAAATGTTGGTGAAGTCCAACAAGGAGATTATGTGTTTAAATTTTTAATGGGCTTAAATGATAGTTATGATGTTGTGAGGGGACAAATCATTTTGTTAAGTCCTTTGCCTTCATTGGACAAAGTCTTTTCACTAATTTTGCAGGAAAGCAAAGGCAAGGAAGGAACACTGCCTTGCCCACCTCAAAACCTTCTGCCTTGCTTGCCTACCAAAATTTTTCAAAGAAAAAGGATAGGTCAGACCTGGATTGCCACCATTGTGGTTAGGTGAGACATACAAAGGAAAAGTGCTACAAGTTAGTGGGATTCCCACCAAACTTCAAATTTACCAAACCAAGAATTGGAAACACTTCTGCTGCACCTTATTTTGCAAACCAGGTTCCTGCTCAGATTACTGCCTCAAGACATGAAGCACCTGCTCCAAGTGCCTTTCAATTGAACCTCTCTCAAGTACAAGCACAGCACCTCATGGATCTTATCAATGCTCAATTTCCTCAGACAAATTTGGGACAAAAACCAATTCTGCCTGCACCAACTCCTGCCAAACCAAACACTACTGAGACCAACTCCTTGACCACACCATATTCAAACTTAGAAGGTAATAATCACTGCCTCTCCACTCTTTCCATACCTGCTGATCACTTTCATCCCAGTACTGTGAATCAATACAAACACAGTTCATCTTCCCAGCATCAACACTCTGATATCTATAACACACCATGAATCATGGACATATGAGCCATTGATCACATGGTGTGCTCCACCTCCTTCTTTGACAGTCTCTCTTCATGCATAGAAGCCTTTGTGCAACTCCCAAATGGTACGAGGGCTCAAGTCACACACATTGGCACGGTTAAGTTATCAGATTCATTGTCACTAACTGATGTCTTGTGTGTGCCCTCATTCACTTTCAACCTCATTTCAGTTAGCAAACTCACTCAAAAACCAAACACACCTATGTTTTTTTTTTTAATCTTTGCTTCATTCATGTCCTCTCTTCATGGAAGATGATTGGACTTGCAAAGGTTCATGCTGGCCTCTATTATCTACTGCCTCCTTCCCATGATAGCAACATCAACCCCTCTTTAATTTTTCCCAATCAAGCTCGAGTCAACCAAGCAGCTGTACAAAGAGATTTTGATCTATGGCACTTTAGATTAGGACATTTATCTTCACAAAGAATGAATTTAATTCATTCTTTTGTTCCTAATGTAAAGTCCAAATATCTATCTCATTGTAAAATCTGCCCTTTGGCCAAGCAGAAAAATGTTTCTTTTCTTCCAAGTGTATCCACTAGCTCATTTCCTTTTGACTTAATTCATTGTGATATATAGGGCCCATATTCTCAAGCATCAATTCAAGGCTTTCATTACTTCTTAACCATTATGGATGATTATCCAAGAATCACTTGGGTGCTTTTAATGAAACTAAAGTCAGACACAAGACCTATCTTACAGTCTTTCTTTCAGCTCATAAACACTCAATTCAATAGCAAAGTTAAGAAAATCAGAATTGATAATGGCCTTGAATTCTAGATGACTGATTTTTATAAAGATCATGGCATCATTCACCAAAAAACATGTATGTATACCCCTCAACAAAATGGTGTTGTTGAGAGGAAACACCAACACCTCTTGAATGTTGCTAGAGCACTTCTTTTTCAAGCTGGTTTACCTATTCCTTTTTGGGGGGATGCCATCTTAACTACAGCATATGTCATCAATAGAATTTCTACACCCCTCCTTTCTAACCAATCTCCCTATGAAAGACTCTTTTCCTCACCACCCTCATATGCTCATCTTCGAGTCTTTGGCTGCCTAAGTTATGCTAGCACTTTTAAGCACCACAGAACCAAGTTTGAACCTCAAGCCAAACCTTGCATTTTCCTAGGATATCCAGCAAACATCACAGGTTACAAGTTCTATGATATAGAGACTCATTCCACATTTGTTTCTAGGAATGTGATTTTTCATGAATCTATTTTCCCATTCCACTCCTCAACTCCATCCTCTCATTTCTCTTCAGACATTCACTCCTCCTTCCCTCATAATTTGGTTTTACCTCTTCCACCACCAGATAGCTACTTTCCATCCCCTCTTAATGAACTACAATCTACCACATCCAATTCTCCTTTCCAATCTCAAGCACGTCCTCTTGAAACACCTCTGCCTACTACCTCTTTTGATCCACCTCCTCTTTCATCTCATCTTGATGAGCTCTATGCCACCTCAACTCCTGATCCACCTCCTCGAATGTCCACCAGAGATAGACATCAACTTGCCTATCTACAACAATACCATTGTCAGATAGCAGAATCCCTACCTCTCATTGCATCCTCTCCATCCTCCAAACATATGTCCCCATCTCACCAATCCTTCTCTGTTTCCCTCTTTTTATTTTCTGAACCTCACTCCTATAGTGAAGCTGTGAAATTTAAACATTAGCAAGATGCAATGCAAACTAAACTCAGTGCCTTAGAGGACAATAGTATTTGGACTATTACCCCCCTCCCCCCAACAAAACTACCATCGGTTGTAAATATGTCTACAAAGTTAAGCTTAAATTTGATGGTTCTTTTGAAAGACACAAAACTAGACTTGTGGCCAAGGGGTATACTCAAAGAGAAGGTTTTGATTTCCAAGAAACATTCAGTCCAGTGGCCAAACTCACCACAGTTCGTGTCTTCCTTGCCTTAGCATCTATTCAAAACTAGTTCTTATCTTAAATGGATGTTCATAATGCCTTCTTACATGGGGATCTCAATGAGAAAATTTATATGGAAATCCTATCAGGTTATAACATTCATAAAGAGCAGATTGAGGGGGAGAAATTAGTATGCAAACTGAATAAATCCCTCTATGGACTTAAACAAGCATCAAGGCAATGGTTCTCAAAGTTTTCCAACTCACTTACTTCTATTGGATTTTAGCAATCTAAGTCTGACTATTCTTTATTCACTAAAGTTAGTCAAAAAGGGTTCACAACACCTCTAGTGTATGTAGATGATGTCATAGTGGGAGGTGATTCCCAAGATGAAATTGATTCACTCAAAACTTACCTTCATAGCAAGTTCAAACTCAAAGACCTTAGACCTCTCAAATATTGCCTAGGCCTAGAGGTTGCAAAGTCATATTCTGGAATCAACATCTGTCAAAGGAAGTACACCCTTGAAATATTGGAAGATGCAGGTTTACTTGGCACTAAAACTGTCTCTACACCTATTGAATTGAACCACAAGTTGAGCCACACCACTAATGAGATTTTGCAAGACCCCATAGCCTACAAAAGGCTCATTGGAAGGCTCATTTATTTAACAATTACCAGGCCAGACATCACTTATGCAGTGAATCTTCTAAGCCAATTTATGGACAAGCCTTCACAAACTCATATGCAATCAGCCTATAGAATTCTCAAATATCTCAAAGGGTCCATAGGTCAGGGCATCTTCTTATCATTAAGATCACCTTTACACTTAAAAGCATATAGTGACTTTAATTGGGCTGCTTGCCCAGAAACAATGAGATCTATCACGGGATTTTGTCTATTCATTGGAGACTCATTGGTAAGTTGAAAATCAAAGAAACAAGTGACTATCTCTAGGTCTTCAACTGAGGCAAAATATAGGGCATTGGCTACAACAAGTTGTGAAATCTTGTGACTTCTTGGTCTGTTAAAAGAATTCAACATCAACCATGAACAATCTGCTCTCTTGTTCTGTGATAACCAAGTAGCCATTCACATCAAAAGGAATCCCTTCTTCCATGAAAGAATTAAACACATAAAGCTCGACTGCCATTTTGTTTGAGAAAAGGTCCTAGTTGGAGTAATCACTCTTGTCCATATTGCTTCAAAATTTCAAATGGCAGACATTTTCACTAAGACTTTATCATCTTATATTTTTCATTTTTTATTATCCAAGATGGGAATCCTAAACATCTATGCCCATCTTGAGGGAGAGTCTCACAAAGTAAAACATAAAGAGAAGGATAAATGCAAGCAAGAAAGACATGAGGATACTGAGCAACAAAGCTGCAACACAAGAGGAAACATATGCAGCAACAAAAGCAAATATGAAGTACCCTGCAATGGCCAACAAATGCATGCAATAGAAAAAGTTGAAGTAAAACACACTGCAGAAAAAGATAAGTGAAAAGCAACAACAAAAGGAAGAAGAAAAGCAAACAGAAAAAGGAGAAAAGTGTTGTCACAGAAAAGCAAGGGATCATGTGTAAAATACATGGTAGCACACAAAGCAATGTCAGAAAATCAACATGTAAAGCACTGCCTAAACCATGTTGTCTATAAAGCTGTAGTAGATTACTTGTAACTAAGTAGAAGGTTTAAAATTAGTTTTAGAACTCTTTCTTTCTGCTTTTGTAATGCATAAATAGCTGTAGACTTTGTATCATTATTTTTTTAGATCAATGAGAATGAGATTTTTCTCTCAACTATTTATGCATTTCGAATTTCCATTCATGTTTTAACATCTGATGCTATGTAGATCCAAGAAGAGTGCAAATCTAGATTGGGAGAGTCGATATAAAATTATAAAAGGCATTTCTCGAGGGCTTTTATACCTTCATGAGGATTCTGATTATTCATCGTGATGTCAAAGTTGCTAACGTTCTATGAGATATAAAAATGAATTCTAAGATTTCAGATTTTGGCATGGCAAGGATGTGTGTACTGGATCAGACTGAAGGCAGTACAAATAGAATTGTGGGGACCTAGTAAGTATATAAACACATCCAAATAGGGTAGAGCTAATGACTACAATTTTTCATTTTCTATATGATTGATTTATGTTGGTTATTTGCATAAAATCAAATCAATTGAAAATAATAATCAAAGCTCTACTGCCTTCAAGTTGAGTTTATGCAGTGGATATATGGCACCAGAGTATGCAATGCTTGGGCAATTCTTCTCGGTCAAGTCAGATGTCTTTAGTTTTGGTGTGTTGATGCTGGAGATTGTAAGTGGTCAAAAAATTACATCTTTCCGTGAAGGGGAGAATAGAGAGTACCTTCTAAGCTATGTGAGTGTATGCATAAATTATTAGATCTCTGTTCTTTGTTAAAATGAAAATCAACAATATTCTACACTATTTTCTTTGACATGTATGCATGAATTAATGTATATCTTGATGAATTTTGAAGAGTAACAGAGAAGAATTGTTTTGCTGCCAACTTTGGAAAATATTCACACACATTTACAATTGATTGCATGACAAATTTATGCATCATTACAGTGTCTATTTTAAGTAAGTTTCCTAAAATTATGCTTAACGGATACAAGGAATATCGACATAGAATTTCTAGACTATTACAACCTTGACAACCTTGATTCTTGGCTATTTGTTTGGTTGCTGATCTTTCTGTTTTTGATTTACTTGATTTGAGGAATCTTCCATTATACGCCCCTGCAAGATTGAGCTGCCATCTACCAAGCCAATCTTGTTTCTTAGTGTTTTAGTTCTTTGGCGTGACAACACTTTGGTTAAGAGATCTGCAAGCTGGTCTTGAGTGTTGACGTGCTGGACATTGAGAATGCCATGTTGTACCATATCATGAACAAAATGGAGATCAATCTGAATGTGTTTCATTTTGGAATGTTGAACTGGATTAAAGCTTAGATGTGTAGCTCCTAGATTGTCACATAGCAGTTTTGGTGAACCCAAAAGTGGTAGACCAAGTTCTTTGAATAATGATAATAGCCAAACTGTTTCTAAAGTTGCATTTGCGAGTGCTTTGTATTCGGCTTTAGTGGATGATCTTGCTAGAGCTCTTTGTTTCTTAGAACTCCAACAAATGGGGTTGACTCCAAGGAAGCTAATATATGCGGAAGTGGAAGTTCGATCATCAAAATTCCCGGCCCAATCAGCATCTAAGTATGTCAAGAGATTAAAGTTGGATTTTTTTTGATGTGGAGTCCATAGAAACTGGTTTGCTTCAGATATCGGAGAAGCCTTTTTGCCGCTGTCCAGTGAGTGATTGTTGGCTTGTGCATAAATTGAGACAACTTATTTATTGTAAAAGAAATGTCCGGACGGGTGAGAGACAAGTATTGAAGTCCTCCTATGACACTTTGAAACTCAGTACTATCAGTAGATGAAGTGCCATCAACCAGTGTTAGAGCTGTGGTTGTTGACAATGGGGTTGAGACACGTTTTGCACCATCCATGTTTGTTTTAGAAAGCAGGTCCCTAATGTACTTGTATTGGGACTGAAAAAGACTAGATGTAGTTGAAATGACTTCCATGCCCAAGAAAAAATGAAGTTGCCTCATGTCTTTAATAGAGAATTGAGTGCCAAGTTTTTGAATAATATCAGCCACAAAGTGCATATCTTTGCCAGTTATCACCAAGTCATCCACATAGACTAATAAATAGCAGATAATAGAATTGTTACTATATATAAACAATGAGGAATCTACTTTTGAATTATGAAATCCGAGGCTAATGATTGCCAACTTAAGGGCTGAATACCAGGCTCTAAGGGCCTGCTTTAGGCCTTACGCAACCTGCACACATGGTTAGGTTTGAATTCATCTTTGAAACTCGGTGGCTGAACCATGTATACTGTCTCAGTCAAGCCACCATGCAAGAATGCGTTGTTGATATCTAATTGCCTCAAAAGCCACCCCTGCATCACAGCTACTGTTAAGATAGTCCTGATTGTAGCCAGTTTCACAAACGGACTATAGGTTTCCTTGTAATCTAACCCTTCATGTTGGTTGTACCATTTAGCAACAAGTCTCGCCTTAAAGCGATCGGTTGACCCATCTGATTTTCTTTTCACATGAAAGATCCATTTGCATCCCACTGGAGTGCAGTTATTGCGTGGGGGAACAAGATCCCATGTGCCATGGGGCATAAGTGCAGTAAGTTCCTCAGACATAACCTGTCTCCAGCGAGGTTCATGGAGTGCATGACTCACACAACTTGGTTCTATGGTCGAAGGAAGAGGATGCTTGGTGACAGTGTTAAATTGTTTCAGTCTATGAATATTATTCATTGACCGAGTGGTCATTGTGTGGGTTCGGTGAGGAAGTCGATCGCTTGGGTTATTGGAAGGTGCAGCAGATTCGGTGATAATTTGGGGATTGTGTGTGAGTGTGATTTGTGAGGAGACCAAGTGTTCAGGTGACTGTGAGGAATTAGGGCTAGAAGAGGATAAACCAAAAGCACTCAAATCAGGGGAAGAGTTGTTACCTGGAGGTGATGCGAGGTGTTCATAGCCGCCCGAAGTTGCTGATTGCGGTTGCAATGGTGTCGGGGCTAAGATGGGTGGCCCGATTGGTAGGAGCGACGAGAATTTTGAAGAAGAAGGAGAGTTGGTCTATTGAGAATGAAGGGGAATTTGGGTTTCATCAAACACGACGTGATGAGAGAGATAAAGTTTTTGGGCCTGGACATCAAAGCACTTGTAGGCGTTTCGGGTGGTGGAGTAGCCGAGAAACAGACATGGCTTGGATTTGGGCTGAAGCTTATTGGTATTGTATGGCTTGGTTAGAGGAAAACAAAGGCAACCAAATTTCTTTAACTTCAAATAATTGGGTTGCTGATGGAATAAGGCCTCAAACGGAGATTTGTTGTTTAATAAGGGTGTGGGCTATCGGTTCATTAGATAGGCAGCAATGGAAAAGGCATGCGACCAATATGGTAATGGGAAGGAAGCGTCATGTAATAGAGTTAGGCTCGTTTCCACCAAATGACGGTGACGATGCTTGGAGACACCATTTTGCTGTGGTGTATGGGGAGCAGTGGTGTAATGACTAATGCCATGGATTGCAAAGTATTTTTTGAGAGCAATAAATTTGCCACCATTATCGAAGTAAATACTTTTGATTTTGGTTTGAAATCTGGTTTCAACAAGATGCTTAAATTGAGGAAAGATCATGCTAACACTAGATTTTGTTTCCATGGGATAGAACCACATATATTTTGTAAAATTATCAACCAAAATCAAATAGTATCATGATCCATCAATGCCAACGGTGTTAGATGGGCCCCAAACATCGATGTAAATTAAATCAAGTGGTGCATGACTTTGCAAACTATTAACTCGGAATGGTTGTTTGTGTGCTTTATTGACTGAGCAAGAAGTACAAATATGAGAATCACTTTTTGGTATTATTGGAAGAGAAAAATTCTTGACAAGATGATGAACAATTTTATTTGATAGGTGTCCAAGACGTTTGTGCCACCCATCAATGGAAGTTTGTTCATGCACATTGGCTACCCCTTTTTGAGAAGCTTTTACCAGCGATTCCGGGAAGGTGTAAACACCATTTTCATACGCACCTCTGAGTAGAACCACCCCATGATCTGATCCTTGACAAGAAAAAAAGACGAATGAAATGCAACAAACACATGATTTTGAGAAGTGAAATGATGAACAAATATAAGATTTTTCCGAATGCTAGGAACACAAAGTGTATCATTTAAATAAAAGGTGCGAGTAGGTGATTGAAGAACCAATGAACCAATGTGTGAGACATGCAAACCTGAGCCATCACCTATGACAACTTCGTCAGTACCATCGTATTCAGTATGCATAGATAAGTTTGCCAAATCGCCAGTGATATTATGAGAAGCTCTCGAGTCTATGAGCCATTCGGTGTCTTGGACGGCTGAGGTAGAAACACAATTTGCTGTTGCATCTGAAAAATGAAAACGTGGGCAATATTTTGCTATATGGCCCAGTTTATCACACACTTGACATTTAGGTGTGTAACGACGTTGCCCATTGGACTTGGTATATTTCTTGTTGTCCTTTGGGCCTCCAGATGAGCGGTTTTGGGCCAAACCTGGATCAGTTTTAGAAGGGGCTCCGTTTTGGCCATAAGCATTTGTCTTTGAAGCACCCCTGTTGCCGTGTCCTCCTTGGGATGAACCAAATCTGCGATTTGAGTAATTTGCGGAAGCAACCAACTGCTAAGTGAAAGCTTCAAGATGACGAAGATAAGCATCATGTCCGACAAAGAGATCATGGAGTTCTTCGAAGGTTAATGGTCGTTCTTTTGCGCGAATGGGTGCTGCGATTTCACGAAAGTCACTGCCCAGTCCATTGAGGATGTATAGAGTGAGATCATCCTCCGAAATAGGGTGATCTATCAGTGTGATTTCATCAACAAGAGCCTTTACATTGTGCAGGAACTCCTAAACTGTTTGATTTCCTTTATTGATAATTGTCAACTCCTCCTTGAGTTGCATTGCGCGTGTGCGCGATTTACTTGCATACATCGTATGCAATTTGTGCCATACTTCTTGAGATGTCTTGCAGCAGAAATGAAAGGAGTGATGGTGGTGGTAGTAGAAGCCAAAATGGCACTTAGGATAAGCTTGCCTTGGCGTATCCAGTGGGTTTTTTGTGGATTGATGATATGGGGGTCAGCCGAATGTGGACAGGGGTGATTACCAATGACATAATCCATCAAATTATACCCAATAAGAAGAGCTTTAAACTGGGCACGCCACTGAGGAAAAGTTGAGGGTGTGAGTTTTTCATTAATTTGGGCGGCAATATTGAGAGCAATGAGAGGAGTTTCTATGGGAGATGGTGGTGTTGTAACTGGGTTACTAGTGTTTTCAGAGGTGGGGATCGAGTTCTTGTTGGAGGATGGCTCTCCTGATACAATGATGAATTTTGAAGAGTAACAGAGAAGAATTGTATTGCTGCCAACTTTGGAAAATATTCACAAACATTTACAATTGATTGCATGACAAATTTATACATTATTACAGTGTCTATTCTAAGTAAGTTTCCTAAAATCATGCTTAACGAATACAAGGAATATTGACATAGAATTTCTAGACTATTACAATCTTGATAGCCTTGATTCTTGGCTATTTGTTTGGTTGCTGGTCTTGCTGTTTTTGATTTACTTGATTTGAGGAATCTTCCGTTATATATTTTCAGGCCTGGAAAAATTGGAGAGAGGGGACAGCTACGAATCTCATAGATCTCACATTGAGGAGTGGTCCACTGAGTGAAATCATACGATGTATTCACATTGGATTTCTGTGTGTTCAAGCAAATGTTGCCGACAGACTAGACATGGCTTCAGTTGTTCTCATGCTCAGTAGCAATTCCATTGCTCTCCCTTTGCCCACACAACTAGCAAGTTTTATGTAAAATGGGGTTCCATTAGCCACATCAATGAAACTGGAAACTGATTGCAGGCCGGTGAGTCAGTACGAGGTTTTGATTACCGAGTTAGATCCTAGGTGGTGTTTTGTGGGTGTGGCCACGGTGTACGTGTTTTGTGCAAATTTCACTTGCTATTATATGTGATTCATTTGATGCTTTAAGGTTGCAGTCTTCTTTGACTCTTGATTCAATAGCTATGATTCATCTGATGTGCTTGCACCAAGAACCTAAATCCAACCAATATACAAAGAATTACCAAGTCAAAATCACAAATCATTTTCTCTTCCAACGAAAAAGAAATTTTCATAGCATTAGTACAAGAAAGACACCACGCACTGATCAAGATATTGATCCCCGTGAATGCCTGAGATTACAATAGGATCGATGAGACTACAGACTTGCTCATATTCAGAAATTACCTAGTAATTAACAGCCTTTTATGTATCTGTTAGTACGAAAACAATGACGCAAGGTAACATTTGAAGAGCATTTGCTCAAGTATGATACATGCATGCCTATTCAAGTGACAACATCTTGTCAATGTTTTTGTCTGTACTTTTGTGATTTGGGAAAAAAATGAATTAAGTACCTATCGATCGAACAAATTTATAATTTGATGGTGACACAGCAAA
>CM056951.1:29128306-29185782 GCA_029856935.1 Cyclocarya paliurus
CTTTTCGTTCTTCAAACCCAGTAAAAACCCCTACGCTATTGCTCTCTCAACCGGCTGGAAATTAATGTTGTGCACTCGAAGACAAATAAACAGAGTGATTTTTTTTTCTTAACTCTACTTCCAATTTACAGAGTCTCGAAGCAAATAATCATCCACAGTCTTTGTTTTGTAACTTCAAATGAGCAAGATCTGCCCTAGCACTGGCCTACACACACCCACAATTGCCGTTCTCTTACACTATCTCCGATTGAAAGGAAAACAAAATCAAAAAATCTAGAATAAAAAAAAATTCTGCAACTAACTACACAAAAAATCTCTGCAGCGAAAACTCCTCCAACCTCTTCCTCACCTACCAAACTACACACCTCCAAATCTTCTTCTTCTTCTTCTTGTTCTACTCCTTTCTCAAAGATTCAACAAATGACTCGATGGCCGAAAGCAGCAACTACACAAAAAAAAGATATGCCCCCTACGCATTGGATTTGAGCCCACCACGAGAAATGGTTCCTTCTCGCAACAAAACAATTTCCGAGCTTTGCCTTCTGGGTTCGCCAACCTCACCAAGCTAGTGCACCTCAAAATTTCAAGCTGCAAAATTTGATGTCGTGGATTGTGGTCTTCGAAGGGAGGGAAAGGTGGAGACGAAGGGGTTCTGGCCTTGGGAGGGAGACGAAGGGGATCTCGGAAGACGAAAGGAGGAGGGCTTCGTGGTGAGGCAAAGCAGCAAATGGAGAGGGAGTAGCTTCGTGGGAGGGAAGATCTCGGAAGACAAAGGAAGAAGGGCTTTGAGAAATCGAAGGGAGGGGGAGAGTTGTTTGCTGTGGAGACGAAGAGAGGTCTTCGTGGGAGGGAGAGGGAGAACTTGAAGGGGAAAGGTGGAGAGTGAAGGAAGGTGCGCATCGTTTTGTCTTCATTTTCCACGTCAGCTGCCGACTGCCCAACGCTTACCGAAACTGACTGCATTCAGCATTTTTCTATTATTATTGTCTTGCGTCACATGATCTGCATTCCTTTTGTTTTTCTATTGCTTTTTTTCTATTCTATTCGAATCATGTTTAGAATACCTATATATATATATAAAATTGGGGGCAATTATTTTTAAACATTATCCTGAATTGAGAAGGAAAAATATTAAAGAGTTGATTACTCAATTAGATGGCTCGACTAAATTAAACATAGGCTCGGATACGAATATTTGAGCGACAAATGACAATTAATGCATATATATAATTCATGTCGCTGTTGCTATCCGTAGTCACATCACTATCGTGGCGGAGTTTAAATAATTTTTTATACCAATCATTTAAATAGAAGCTAAGACACATCAAATGAAAAATTAAATAAATATTTAAGATGAAGAATAAAATTTTTTCTATACACGCGTTCAATCGACACTGCTAAATCAGAGTGAATGTCGCAGAGGATGTCCTACTTCTGATTCCCACATGGTACATTCAGAATTCATTGAATGTAGCAGGGTGTAAATCGGTTAGGAGCACCGAATATTTATTGGTCCGTTCTGGCTGCTCATTTATTTTTTAAATTTTTATTTTAAATAAATTGATAATTTTTTTAAAAAAATATTAAATTAAAATTAAGTAAATTATTAGTATAAATTATGTAACAAATTCAATAAAAAAATTATTTTATATGGTCAATGATAATAAATTAAATGAAAATTACATTAACTTATATAATTACTATTATAATTAATTAATTGATATTATACATTAGTTAATTGATAGAATATTAATTTGTTAATAACATATTTAAAATTTTATATTTTTAATGATGATAAATTAGATGAAAATTATACAATTATTATATAAATAATATATATAAAATATATTTTTTTTAAATTCGATCGGTCAGGTTTGGTCTAGGATGGGCAACCCTGGACCAGGATCGAGACCGACCTGTCTTGGTCCCAGGTCGATCGGTCTCGGTACCGGATCGGTCTGGTCGGTTTTTTTGGTTCAAACCAACCAACTTCCACCCCCTAGAATCTACTGCCTACTTCATCCCATTTATTATATTGGTCATAAACAATGAGAAAAAATTTAAAAGAAAAATGATAAACGTACGTCACTTTTCATAATACATTACACAATCATATTTTAAGATGAATGGTAGTTCAATAAAATACTTTATAAAAATAACATCACTTTACAAAAATACCCTCACTTTAAAATATGTGTTGTGAAATATAATATAAAATGTATTGTGTAGGTATTATTGCTCAAGATATAAATTGGCAAATTCACTACAAACATCAAATACATCGATCGCTAAAATAAAAAAAAATAGTTGTATTTTGAATATTATTATTATTATTATTATTTTTTTTTTTTTATAGGTCCCATAATAAATGTTATATTTACGTACTGATGTTTAATGGTAGAGAAATTCTAAAAAATATATATGATTTATGTCTCACCATGCCCTACTCTATTACTATATATAAAAGTCAAGTTTTAACATCTGACTTGGCACCGCATTAATCAGTAGTCCCCACTCCCAAACGTCAACCGTAGTGATATGGCACGGAAATCGCATACGAATAACCGACTCATACGCCGTTTCAGGAGAATGGGAATAGATTTAATGCCTGCGTCGAATGGAGGAGTGGTTAGAGAAAATGGCACCGAGTATTCGTACTTTAATAGAACCGTTAACCACAATAATAGTCAGTCTCACCATCCCAGAAAAAGCCCATAATTTTCAACAATCAAGAAAAAAAAATCGGAACGTTATACGAAGGTTGAATTATGTGCAGGTGATGAAAACAACTTGATGTTCTAGGGATACCGTGCAAGATACTCACCGAGGTGGCAAGAGGCGGCTACAGGGTGATTGGGGCGGTAGCAGATCACAGAGTGGCTGGGGGTCGGCATCGCTGGACCTCCCTTGCCGTGGCTAGAGGCACTGAAACGGTTGAGTGATACTCTGTTTTGAGATGCAAAAACAGGGGTGGACGGCTGGGTTTTTCCGCTAGATGTGGCGTCTGGGTGGCTCTCTATGATGGTGGGGCTTTGTTAGGAGGTTCCTACGGCAACATGCAATTACTAATTTCCTTTCTAGAGTGAAGTGGAATACGGGAAGAGACAGTGGGAAAGAAGAGGGAGGGGGAAAAGGAAATCGGCGATTCGGCAGGCCATGTAGAGCGGAAGGGAAGATTAATGTGAATGTCTATGGTTGGTTAAAGTTACTGGGCTTTTTGGAGAGAAATAATCTTCCAAACCTCCTACTATTCACCACACTCCACACTCCACTTTTTTTTTTAATTTTTTTTTATCAAATATTTTTTTTATGAATAGTGAATAAAAAATTTGAAATATTTAAAAAAAAATAAATTCAAAAAAAAATTTAAAAAAATATTAAAAAATATTAAAAAGTATGGAGTGTGGAGTGTGGGTGAATAGTAGGAGGTTGTGTAGCATTTCTCTTTTGGAGACGGTACGATAGGATAGTCTTTACAATTCTTTTATTATCCTTTTTATTTTCAAAATTTTATTTTTTACTTAGTAGTTAAAAAAGTGAGTATTAGATATGTTTATTTTTTTAATTTTTTCATAATAATTAAGGATGTTAAAAAAATACCTTAAAGAAAATAAAAAATAAAAATTCAAATACACTAAGAGTAGTAAATAAGTAGTAGTGAGGTAGTAAGGATATTATTATCCAAATTTGAATATTATAAATATTTTAATTTTTAATTTTTAACTTTATTATTTAATTATTACTTAACTAAGTTTTCTAACTTCTATTACTATATATAAAAACGGAGTCATATAATTTTGACGTGGCATTCTATCTATAAAAGTAAGAATTCTACCAATTAAATTTGAAGTATTATGTTTATGAAGCGGTAAACCTTTTAAAAATAATATTTCATTATGAACCATTGTAACAAGTTTCATTTCTTATCTCATATATAAAAATATAAACCGATTCAAGATTTCATCTAAAAGCACTATTTCAATCTTTATATTATTTCTTCAAATAAACTGCCTTATAAACTGTTTCAAACTTCTCCACTATAAAATTTAGTCTCTCTCTAAATCTCTTTCATACACAATATACATAACAATCTGCGCATTGCGCGAGATATAAGCTCGTTATTATAATGGTCAGGACAAAGCCGAAGGGACTCTTTGAGAGGTTTGTTTGGAAACACAATTATTCATAAATAATTTATTACTATTAACAAATTATTCATTATTATTTTTTATTATTTACAAATTATTTCACTACTAATTTTAAATAATATGAGATAATTCTAACATCCAAACATATTCATTTTTCAAGGGTTCCTTTTCCACTTAAATTCCCTGCATTCCATCGTTGACGGTCGATTCTCATGAGCATTTGATCCACTCCAGCCACAACAAAGTGTATTACAACATTCCAATCCATAGAATCTTGAATCGACTAATTTGCGATCCAATTGAATAATTCAAAATCTAGCACTACACGAACAGTAAATTGGAACATTTCAACCTCAAAGCACCAATATATAATAGAGACGAATAATTAAGAGTAATATTAAATACAAGTCTCAAATAGATAAGTTTAATGCAGGTACTTTTCAAAAAAGTAGATTTCACTAAATTTTTTTTTTTTAACATTTATTAAAGGTTAGCTTCACTTTTTTTTTATAAAAATTTGTTGAGAACTTATCTATTTGAACTTGTACAAATTATAATGGGCCACGACACAGGGGCTACCAATCACCTCACTCCAAAATTCAACAATCTTTCACTCCAGTCATAGGAATATCATGGCAAAGATCAGATTCAAGTTGGTAATAGTCAAGGTTCATATTGGCTCAACTTCCTTAAACTCACCTCATCGTCCTCTCCACTTAAATAATTTGCTCCATGTTCCTCAAATAACCAAAAATCTCATTTCTGTTAGTCAGTTTACTTGTGACAATAATGGTTTCCTTTAGTTTCAAGCTGATTCTTTTTTTGTCAATGATTGCCGCATGGGACAACGCCTACTCAAAGGCCAAAGTGAAAATGGCCTTTATCCATGGCCCTCCAACATCCCATCCTCCTCATCTCTGGCTCTAGTTGATGAGCGCACATCACTTGCCCAATGGCACTCGCATTGCTCGTCAAGTTGTCTCCAAATTTAATTTACCAATTGAGTCCTGTGTGTGATTCCTGTCAACAAGCAAAAAGTCACCGCCTTCATTTTTCGTCTACTATTTCTAATGTCAATGCTCCTTTAGAGCTTATCTTTATTGATGTATGGGGTCCTTCTCCCTATCTCTCTTGCAAAGGAAATAAATTTTATGCTTCTTCTGTTGACGCATACTCAAAATATACATGGCTATTTCCAATCAAAGCAAAATCCGAGGTAAGCAACATTTTCCAAATCTTTCAACTCCATGTCGAGCGTTATCATTCATGCAAAATTAAGTCAGTACAAAGTGATTGGTTGGTGAATATCAGACTTTACACAATCTCCTTCACTCCCAAGGAATTCACCACATACTCATTTGTCCTCACACTCATCACCAAAATGGTATTGTAGAGCATGAACATCGCCTTCTCGTCGAGACTGGCCTTGCTCTTCTCGTCCACAGTCATGTTCCTCACTTATATTGGAATGATGCTTTCCAAACAGCATGCTTCCTTATAAACTGAATGCCTTCTCCTACATTATTTGGTGTCTCTCCATTTCAACGTCTCTATAATCGAGAACCAAACTACACATTTCTTCGAACCTTTGGTTTAGCTTGTTGGCGTTTCTTACGTCCCTACAACAAACATAAATTCTTCTCTCTGTCTTTCTTGGCTACAGCCCATCCCACGTTGGCTACAAGTGTTTGCACCCCTCCATTGGGCACATTTACATTGCTTGCCATGTAGTATTTGATGAAACCCCCTTCCATTTTAAACACTCAAATCCACCCGTTCTAAACCCACCACCATCTCCTACCCTTCTCCCAACCAACCTACGCCTTCCTTTACAACCCCAACAAGACCCTGAATTACACACCCAACAAGACCCTGAATCACACCTCCCACCTAATACCTCTATCACTCCTACTGAGACCAGTTTTATTCCTTCACCCCAACGTGCTCAGACTGATTCTACAATACTTGGTCGATCCCATCCGATGCGCACTCGACTGCAGAATAACATCACATGTCCCAAGCAACAAATTGATAGCACCATTAGATATCCACTTCTACATGCTCTCACTACCACTAGTTCCATCTCTCTTCAGTAACTGACGTGCTACACTGAAGCAGCTAAGTGCTCAAAATGGCGTGCTGCCATGGCAAATGAGTTCAATGCCTTACTCAAAAACGGTACTTGGATTATTGTCCCACCTTATCCCACCATGAATATAATTGGATGCAAATGGGTGTTTCGCAAAAAGAAAAAATCAAATGGTTTGGTTGAGAGATTCAAAGCTCGTCTAGTCGCAAAAGGGTTCCACCAACAACTTAGAATTGATTTTGCAGAAACTTACAGTCCTGTGGTTAAATCCATAACCGTGCGATTGGTTTTATCTTTGGCTCTTTGTGCAGGTTAGCCCATTCGACAATTTGATGTCATTAATGCTTTCTTGCAAGGATTTCTAGATGAAAAAGTCTATATGTCACAACTACCTGGCTTCACTCATCCTTCACTACCTCATCATGTTTGCAAGCTTGGACGTGCCCTATATGGCTTGAAACAAGCACCAAGGGCTTGGTACTCTAGACTTAGCAGCAGACTGCTTGCACTTGGATTTACTTGTTGCTTATCAGATTCATCCCTTTTCGTCTACAACACAGATGCTCTACAGGTGTACATTCTAGTTTATTTAGACGATATTCTAATCACAGGTTCTTCAGCAATGGCAGTACAATCTATCATTTCTCAACTACAATCTAAGTTTGCTCTAAAAGATCTCAGCAACCTGCATTATTTCTTGGGTATAAAAGTTGTTCAAGTTCCTAAAGGTATCATTTTATCCCAACAACAATACATAGCAAAAATTATTGACCGCTGCAATATGTCTCTTGCAAAACTAGTGGCGTCTCCCATGGCCTCCAACACTAAACTTACTGCTCTCGATAGTGACTCTCACAGATCCCACATTATTTCAAAGTGCAGTTGGATCTCTTTAGTATCTGGCATTAACGTGTCCTGACATCTCCTTCTCAGTTGACCGTGTTTGCCAGTACATACATCAACCTTGCACCACGCATTGGGCAGCCGTCAAGAGAATTCTTCATTATTTAAAAGGCACCATTACTCACAGTCTTCTGCTTCGATGAAATTCACCCAATAAATTAGTTGCCTTCATAGATGCAGACTGGGTTGGATGCCCTAATGACCAAAAATCCACAAGTGGATATTGCGTGTTTTTAGGTGCAAATCTCATCTCTTGGAATTCCCAAAAACAATCAACAGTATCACGCTCAAGCATAGAGGTTGAGTACAGAACAGTCGCCAATGCTACACCTTAGCTAACATGGCTACAAAAATTACATGAACTTGGCATAACCTCCATTTCTGCCCCATCTTACACTGCGACAATATTGGTGCAACCTACCTAATTGCCAATCTGGCTTTACATTCCAAAACAAAGCACATCGATCATGATTACCATTTCATTCGAGAAAAAGTTGCCACTCAACAACTCAAAGTTCAATTTTTATCTAGTCATGATCAACTAGCTGATGTACTTACCAAGCCGCTGTCAAATCCACGCTTCTCGATTTTATGTACCAATCTCAACGTACATGCTCTATTGTTGGGATTGCGGGGGCATATTGGAACACATCATCAACAAGAAACCATTTCAGACTCTGCTACACAACTAGATAAAGATAGAGTCCAACAATCCTATGAGGATAATGCTCAGCAACAATCAAATGAAGATAAAGCAATGCAAAGCAGCAAGAGATAACATCTTATCTCGTTTGAATATTTGAAAAGTCATTGTATATATCTTATCATGTAAATATCAGATTATCTACTCTATAAATAGAAGTCCAAGGTCCACAGTATTATGTGAGTCGATTTCACTGAAACCAGTGTGCAATATTTTTCTTATAGTCTTCAAAACATGTGGGTTATGTGATAACATAAGTTGAAATATTGGTGATTTGATCAGAAAAAACAAGACATAGTGTTATATCGTGTTTTAGTCCGAGTAACTCCGCGCACTGGATCGATCTGTTCCTGCAAAAATAGGAAAGTAATTTGACCAATTCCATATAAATGTGAAGCTAATAGCTAGAAATGATCAAGTGGCACTTCGGTTAAGCATCACTTGCATACGGAAACATCTGATATTACGATCGAACAATTAAAATTTGCTAGCTGTTTAATTGGAGTCATGAATAAATTATTATATATTGGGCTCCTTTTTACTATTTCGAGTAGAAGCAAATTAATGCTGATTTGTGTATTCGCGGTGTGCATGAAGGTGTGTAGTTGGATTAATAGTTTTAGCATCATATATAAAGTTTCTTAATTTCTACATTGACGAGGAAAAGTAAGCAAGCCAAATAATAAGAAGAATAAGAAAAGAGCCAAAATAATAATCATATCTCCATACTAGCCATAATTAATTAAGCAGGGATCTTATAAAGTGACTCCTAAGTCCTAAGGGTAAGGGATGTTTATTTCAAAAAAAAAAAAAAGGGTAAGGAATGTTTGGAAATAATTCTCATTACATCTCATCTTATTTCATCGTATCTTATTTCTTATCTAAATATTACTAAAAAACAAATACTTTCAAAATAATTATTACAACTTTTAAACAAAAAATAATTCAATTTTTTAAGATTTCAAAACAAAAATAATATTAAAAAATTATAATATAACAATATTTTAATTTTATAATATTTATTACTATTATTTTGTAAAAATTTAAAATATACTTAATTTAAATTATTTTATTATTATTTACGAATCATATTATTACTATTTACAAAATTTCCGTTATTCTTTTTCCATCATCCCCTATATGTGGTTACTTTTCCAACGCGGTTGGGATAGGACAATAGCCCATCCATGGGGCACTCATTTATTTATTTTTTGATGGAAATAGTCTCATTTCATTAATGAACCGAAATGACAAATGTTGACTGCTCAGTACATGAAAAATCCAGATTTTAAGCCAAACTACGCATCAACTCTGGGGCTTCTCCACACACAAATTGCTTTGTGGTAGACATTGTCTTAACTTCTAAAAACTTTCTCAAAACAGAGAAAGCGTTCTGTAAACCAGAACTTGCAGGCCTTCTCAAACTTCCCAAGAAATATGAGAAAGGGACACAGTTATGGACATTAAATCCAATAGCCTATTTTTACTAAAATAATAATTAAAATAAACTGAAAAAATTACAACTAAACACAAATACAACAAAAAAGACCACAAACACTGATAAAATCCCGGACGACACGCCCACCGCTAGCATCAGCATGCGTTCTAGGGCACTCATTTATTTTAGGTTGATTGGGACGGCCCCAAAGAAGATATAAAACAAGAGCTCTGAACTTCCTCGAACTTTGCAAGTGGGAGGAGAATGAGAAAAGCTAACGCAGCCTCCCATTTTTATCACGCATCACACGAATTCCTGACAACATTTTTTTAATCCTATTTCCTGTCCACTTTCTGCCAAATCGCTATCCTTTATATTCGAGAAAATATAATTTACAGTTGTAACTTGCAAGTCCGGACATTCTTTAGTAAAGAGTTTTGCTACACAACCTCCTACTATTCATCCACACTCCACATTTTTTAATATTTTTTAATATATTTTTAAAATTTTTTTTTGAATTTATTTTTTTTAAATATTTCAAATTTTTTATTTACTATTCATATAAAAATTATTTAATAAAAAAAATTAAAAAAAAATTTTAAAAAAAGATGGAGTGTGGAGTGTTGGGAGGTTGGGAAGATTAATTGTATTGTTTATATTGCAATTCTACGTGACAACACCAACCACGTAAAAATCTATGTCGATTTTTGTCATTTTGTTTCATGAATAAATCAACAAAAAAATATGATCGTGACATGATTATAATTTTCATTTAGTTTTTTTTTTTATATAGAATAAATTTCATTTAGTTGAACACACTTAATTCCATTAATTAGATTATACAAAATAGATGTATTTTTTTTTAATATGAGCTTAGACTTTATCCAAATGATTGAGTATATATGGTATATATAATACTGAATTAATATAATTTAGGGAAAATGCTGGCATATTATAACATTTTCTTTGTCTTTTTATTATATATGCTTTACAATACCATTTCTCTCAACATTTTAATTTTAGATCATTTCTCTCAAAAGAACATAATATGTCACATGTGACATCAAATAATTAACTCACAAGAGGGATATAATAAATAATATTTAATCATTTAATACCACATAATTAGATAATGAGAAGATGATAATAAATTAGATGGTGAGTAGCATTATTTAAAAAAAAATTAATTTAAATTACCCAAGAAATTGGGGTAGCACCATGGCCACGCTCCTTTCTAAAATGAACTCTTCAGATTTTGTTTCAAGTTTTTTAGAGTTTAGATCAGGGCATTCAAGATAAAGTTTTATTTATTTCAACTTTAGTATATAGTATGGCATTAATTACCACATAAAGTAGCGAGGTCAAATATAATTTCTTAAGTACGTTTTTTTTTGTTCCTTTCGTACTGATCAGTTTAGATTGATAGAGACAAAAACCACCATTTGAGTACGTTAAACACTCAACAATCACAATTAAGGAATGGTTAATTAAGACTCTAAGAGGATTTTAAATCATTTATAAATAATAATTAATGAAATAATTTATGTATAGTAATAAATAGTTAGTGAATAATAATAAATTATATATAAATTATTTATAAATAATAATAAAATAACATGAGACCAGTTATCATGAGAATGCCTTCATGCGTTCTGACTCGGGAAGAGCTACTAGTACTGGAACTAGAAGTAGGCATACGCAACACCTTGTAAAATTTGTCTGATAAGACTGTTGTGATATAATAAAAGGAATAGGATAAAAAAAAAAAAAAAGATTCGTGTGGTGTGTGATAAAAATGGGAGGTTGCTAGGAGGTTTGCTACACAATTTCTATCACACTCTATATTTTATATTTTTTAAATTTTTTAAAATTTTTAATATTTTTTTAAATTTCTTTTTGAGTTTATTCTTTTTAAATTATTTCAAATTTTCTATTCATTATTCATATAATAAATATTTGATAAAAAAAAATAAAAAAAATAAAAAAAAATGTAAAGTGTGAAGTGTGATATAGATAATAAGAGATCTTGGAGATTTTTTGTTTATAGGATCGTTAGTTGAGTGCAAAATAGGACCAAATTTCAATAATGTAATACTTGAAAGTCCCTTCATCAGGAACAAAAATCCCTTTCGTACTCATTAAATGTGATACTGATGGAACTAGGATCTTTTCATGATAAATAAAAAAAAAATGATAAATTACATCCACTTGCAACATGCTTATTGGATTAGCCATAATCCAACTTCAGTTAAAATTTAGCTAATATATCTTTTAAAACCCCACATTAGATTAGATCACATTAATATATAAATTTGACTATGAGTTATAATAGCTCAACATATATGTTTTATATTATTTCTCACTCATCTTAAATTCACGAAAACTTTATGTTTTCCCTCCCCCGCGAAGCATGTTCCCATTTTCTGTCACTCCAAAAGCTTCTTCCCATTCTCTTGAAATCTCCCACCCCACATGAACATTATCTCCCTCTCACTCTCGAAATCCCTATCCCTGTTCTCCCTAACTCCTAAAGTTGCCCCTCACCCTCACCAGCAAAAGCTTCTCCCCATTCTCTCTCTCACTCCCAAACCCTCACGCTCACCATCACCCCTAAAGCCCCTCTTGAAACCCTCGCCCTCACTCGAGTGAAGCCCCTACCAAACCATTCTCCACTCCCTCTACCACTAAGCCCCCGTGGGGAGGCTGGTTATTATTGTGATTTGTAAAATTTCTTGCTTATTTTCTTGGTTATTAGCATGGTTATTTTTTGTGATATGTGATTTGATGGAGATAGGCATGCTGATATAGTTATTTGCATGCTTATTCATTTACACCAATAGGAAAGGCCTTGGAAGTTTCTTATTTTCTCATGGGTGTTACAGTGTGATACTGTTAGAAATAGGGTAGCAGAATGATCATTCGTTTGTTTTTAGAGATGAGATTAGATGAGTTAAGATTAAAGTTAAAAAGTTGAATAAAATATTATTAGAATATATTTTTTAATAATATATTTGTTTTGAAATTTGAAAAAATTGAATTTTTTATTTTATTTTGTATGGAGATTTGTGGTAGTTGTAATGATGAGATGTGAGGTTTTCAAAGTTTTCAAAGTTTTAGATTTTAGTCTTGAAAACAAACAAAGCCTAGTTATGAGTTTTCTTTTCTTCTTCTTTTCTTTTTTTTAAATCTATGATTTTTTTTTTCTCATGAGTGTAGTAGTGTGATACTTAGGCCTGCAACCCGAACTGATGAAACCGGATTTGTACCTGACCCAACCTGAGCATCTTCATAATGAAGCAAAAACCGGATCCGAACTGATCCATCAAAACAAAATCGGGTCGAACCCGTATGACCCGGCCTGGTCCAAAAAAAAAAACTTGAAAATGCTGAACTCTTTCTTCTTCATCGGGTCCAACCAATGCCGTTCCTCTTAGAGCACTGGCAGTGGCTTCTCTATCTTTATCTTCATCTTCAAATTTGAAGAATCTGTCCCAAAAATATCTGCATTGGCTTCTTTATCTTTATATTTTTACATAACTATAAACAGTAATTTTTCAAATATGAAGAAGCACTGTTCATTCTTCAAATATTATTTTACTATTTTTTCTCTCTCATACACATTAAAATTAACTTTGTAAAATGTATATTAAAATAATTTTGATACATAAAATTTGTATTAAGTTGATAATACAAAGTGGATGCTAATTATAAAATATATATAAAAAATAATTTTAGAAAATAAATAAAAAATAAAAAAATAATAATATTTTATCATTATTTGGTTCAAATTTACATAAATCAACGTGAGAATCATTCTTCAAATACAAAACCATTTTTCAAAAGAGATAATTTTAAAGATCCATATAGAGAAATCGCTAGTGCTCTTACGAGAATTATTTTCGCCTGGAACTTCGGAAGCTATGGAGTTCTAAAGAGTTTCCGAGTTCGAATCTGTTTTGAAACCGGCCTTGTAGGCTTTAGAGATTTTGTTCCATTTTGTCTCGATGTTCTTGTGGGATTCGAGGCTGTATACGAACTGGCGCGAGTGGCGGCGGAGGCTTGAGTCGCTCGCAACGTCTCAGATAGAGATCATTGCCAATCTCTGCGAGGATGACGAACAAGACGGTGTGACACGTGGAACAGCTCCTATCGTTGATCTCAGGTCTTCCAATGGCATCTTGGCTCGCGATGGGAGCTATGCTGAGGTGTGGAAGATTCCAGGTGAGACAACCATGGTGAGCCGCACCAGCGAGGCCAGCTTGCTTCCTTGGCTTGCCATGTGGCACAAATCAGAGCGCATCGCGCAGAAGATCCTCCTCTAGATTATGGTTCTATTCCCACGTCCGTATTTTTCTCTTTCGCTTTCCTAGCAGAGCAGAAAGTTTAGCAAAACAACGAGAAAGAACAAGGAAGAAGGTGTCATTCTCTCGGGGCTACGGTTTCACCCGATAAATGTCGGGTTGGGAATGTCGAACCCGTAGTTAATTTCAACCCGACTTTATTCGGGTGGGCGAATTGGTTCTTAAGGACGGACGTGTTACAGACTTTATTTTGCACAGGCCTAGTGATACTGTGACGCTTCATTTTTATTGAGATCGAAAAAGATGATCGGATTATATTTGATCCTGGGATTCATTTGAAGTCATTAAATTGTAGAATTTTAAGAGAAGCTAGGGATGTTGTCCTAAAGAAACTTTGGGATTTTTTTTTTTCATTTACTGAAAAGAAAGTTCAGGGTGTTATTTAGAGTGTTAGAGTCACACTACCAAGCAAGGTGAGTTATGTGTTTTTATGTGTTTTAGGCCCTAGGAATGGAAAGTCCCTAAGCCCAAGGCAAATATGAAATCTTTCAACAAAGGCGATTCTAATCACATAGTTGCAAGAGAAATCACTGTCATTGCCCCATGGATATCGCCACCCCTTTTCTACCCCACCACTTTGCCGTTTTATGGTTGTTGTTGTATAAAGTTTGAGTGGGGTTTGTGACTTTGTACAATGTTATTTCGTTGAAGGATGGACTCACAAATTTATGAAGATCCCTTTTACACCACATTCTTATAAAGTGGTAGACAAGATATTAACAACCCCCTATGGCTAGTGTCTTGCATGATAATATTGAGGTCAGGGTAAAAGTGACACAACCCGAATGAGAAGTAAGCGCACCAACTAAGAAATTTCAACGGGGTGTGTTCTTCACAATAGAGGAATACAACCTCCTTGTATTAGGGTGGCTCCACATTAGTATAGACGCTATCAAGAGGACTGACCAAAAGTCGATACAAATGTGGATAAAAATTTATGATTGCTTCAATACCTTTAAAAAACCTAATTAGGAGAAAGAGAGGTTGCTCTACCATTCCAACTGCCAATGTTGGGGATGACAACATTTGTAAGAGCATATCTGTTAATGCAGAGAGACCATTGGACAAAAAAGCTGAAAAAGGAAACGCAAAGAATCTTCACCTATTGATTTTGATTATGTGTTAAAGCACATGGAAAGTGATGAGAAAATAATGATGATTGAGCAACGGGAAGTGATTAGTAAGTTGAGAGGGACATGTTTGAATTGATACACTTTACGAAAATGAGGATGGAGATGGAAATCATGAGTTTGGATGATGATAACATGAATGTTAGGCATCAAGAATACTCCAGGTCTCTTCAAATGAAAATCCTTGATAAACATAAGAAAAGATCACCATCTCAATGTTAATATATTGGGTGTTTGTTTTTGTAAGTTGTAGTGGCTGGGATAACTTGTTGTTTTGATCCATATATTTTGTTTTGCTATTTTGACAAACTTCTGAGGCTGGACAGATTATATATGTAGTGGTTGGACAGATTATGTAGTGGTTGGACAAACGTATTCCCTTTTGATGGATAGATTATGTAGTGGCTTGACAGATTATGTAGCGGTTGGACAGATTATCTAGTGGCTAGACAAACGTATAATGTATTCCCTTTTGATGGATAGATTATGTAGTGGCTTGACAAATGTATGAACTTCTGATGGCTGGACATATTTAAAGTGCAAGTCTAACAATTTGTTGTTGAGAAATTATAAAAATGATGTGACTGAACAGATTATGAAAATGATTTGGTGTTGAAGTTTATATATTTTGATATATATATATATATATATATATATATATTGTTGGAATTTATGAAAATAAAAATAAAATTTAAAAAAAATAATTATATAATGCATTAAAAAAGTAGATACAAAATTTAAAAAAATATTATTATTTTATTATGATAGAGAATAAGATAGATAATCCAATGTGAAGTTTAACTTTTGACCAATTCACTACCAAAACCGAAACTTCATGTTTCGGTCCCCTTTTTTCAATTTTATGGATTATCTATATCAATTATAATATGATGTTTACATATACTAAACTAATAGTCTATTTGTATTACAGTATAAGTACATTATTTTATAATAATTAACACATTTACTAAAAAATATATATTATAATTTATTATGTAAAAAATATATTTATCCTTATTATATATATAGATATATATCAAAATAAGTTTATATTAATAACTTAATATTACTGTTTATGTCTAATATTAAAATTTTATGTTATATTAATTTTATATTATAAGATTAAACTTAATATGTTATATCAAATCCTATATTAAAAACTAAAAGATTAATTTTATGTTATATTGCCTTGGCCTCCTATATAAAGGTTGGCTTAGGAGGCCAAGACAATCCAAAATCTAACTCTAATAAGTTTAAGATTTTTTTATATTTATAAATTTTAATTTATTATTTAAATTATATTATAATTTGATTCTAAAAAAATATTTTTAGACTAAATTTTTTTTAAAACACAAGTGTTGGGCTAGGCGGGGGGCGGGGCGGATGGGGGGTTTCCCCCCGCCCCCCGCTAGCGGAGCGGGGGACCCCGCCCCCGCCTCACGGGGGCAGGGGACGGGGGGAAAACCCCCATCACCCGCATGGTGCGGGGCGGGGTGCGGGGGAGGGTACCCCCCGCCCCGCACATGTGGGTATCACCCCTAGACCCTTCTCCCTCAGGGCAAATGCTTTGCGTCTTCACCGACTACAAAGAAAAAGGTAAAATTCAGCTAAAATTATATGTTTTATTTTTTTGGTTTTGTCATTTAAAATATAACTCTACATTAAATTATTCATCTATTAATCAAAATATAATAAAATATATATTTTTTAATAATAATTTTTTTTTAATATTTTACAATTATACTAGCCATATGTATTAACCATGCTAAATTTCATAGCATGACCTTAGTTGAAGTTGTTTTCGCAATTATAATAATATTTCTTGCATTGGAAGGAGTTTTTGGGAATAAAATAATTCCTTTTGGTCTGTGAGCAGTGTCCGCCAAACTTGACTTTTCGAGCTAGAAACTGTGGCTCGACTGTCCACAGAGAAAATGTTTCCACAAGAAATGAGTCATGGTTTCCAAGAGAAAATGTAGTTTCCTACTTAATTACACACACGTGGTACTTCAAATCTTGCACAATTTCAAAGTGGAAGAGACTCCATTCATCAAAATGCTTCCCTTCAATCCTTTCTCTGTTCCCGTCATGCTACTTCTCGTGTTTGGCTTCCTCTTCCTGAGTCTTAGGGGTGTAAAACAAATCCAGAAAATAAAATTGCACAGACTGGTCTGGTTCGGAACCGGTTTTTAGAATTGAGAAACCAGCCGGAATGAATCCGGTTTCAGTTTCGGATATTTTTGGCTCTGATCGGACTGGTTCTATTTAATATATATTTTAAAATATTTTTTTTGATTTTATATATAATATACATAATAATATAAATTATAATTATATATAAGATAATGTTATTATAATTTATAAAATAAAAGTTTAATCTTAAACATGAAAATTTAATTGATCATATGCTTTAAACATAAAATATATATTAAATTATTAGTAACATTTTATCAAAGTAAGAACCCAAAAAAGAAAGAAAATCACTCAAATATTATTACTAAATCTTGATGGCCTAATAAATTCTCAATATTTTTTTTTGATAAGTACATAAGATATTAGTAGATTAGTAATACTAATATATATTAGTATATAATTTATATTAATTACAATTTAAATTTTATGACCTAATACTTATAGTTTAATATTATATTACTATTAGTAATATACTTTAAGTCTATGTATAAATTAGTATATAAATCACTATACTAAATAATTACATATAAAATAATGATATAGTAATACTAATACTAAATTACTATACTAATACTATCACTATAGTCTATCAATAATATAGTTATAATAAATTAAACTCATTATAACAATTAACAAATACTAATATATAGTTATTCTAATCACTATAATTAATACTAAGTCTATATATAAATTAGTATATAAATCACTATACTAAATAATCACATATAAAATAATGATATAGTACTACTAATCAATAATATAGTTATAATAAATTAAACTCATTATAACAATTAACAAATACTAATATATAGTTATTCTAATCACTATAATTAATACTAAGTCTATATATAAATTAGTATATAAATCACTATACTAAATAATCACATATAAAATAATGATATAGTACTACTAATACTAAATTACTATACTCATACTATCACTATAATAAATTACTATACAAATACTATCACTATAATACTATCAATAATATAGTTATAATAAATTAAACTCACTATAACAATTAACAAATACTAATATAACAATTAACAAACTCACTATAGTTATAGTTATACTTATGGTCTAATATAGATTATAGTTACATTATACTAAGGATGGTGCTAGGGAGCCCGATTTGGACTCCCGTTTTTTTTGCCCGTTGGGCTTTTTTTTTTAGTTTTTTATTTATTTAATGATTAAGAAAATATTTTTTAATAATATTGTAAATTTTTTTCATTTTTTAAAAATATTTAAAAGTGTTAAACAAATAATGTGAAAAATAATTATTTTTATTTTTTATTTTCACATCATTTTTTTTACACTTTTAAATATTTTTAAAAAATGAAAAAAAAATTCACAATATTATTAAACAATATTTTCTTAATCAGTTAATAACAAAAAACTAAAAATAAAAATAAAAATGCCCAACTAGCAAAAAAAAGATTTTCCTTATACTAATATAGTTATACTAAATCACTATAACTAATACTAATATATAGCTATACTAATAGTCTAATATTAATACTATTATATAGTCTAATATATTATATAGCTATACTAATATATAACTAATACTAAAATATAGCTATACTAATAGTCTAATATTACTAACACTAATAGTCTAATATAGACTATAATTATACTTATACTAATATAGTTATACTAAATCACTATAACTAATACTATACTATAGTATTAGATATAAATCACTATAACAAAATATATATAACTATATATAGTATTAGTAATAGTATAGTATATAGTATTATTATGATAGTATCACTATAATAGTATAATATATAGTTAGTATTATACTATATACTATAGTATACTATATATACTATATATTAATATCACTATATATATATATTATATATACAATTAGTATATATATAAAATATATACTATACTATATATATTATGCATATAGACTAAATTTTAGTCCCAAAGGCCAAACGATGTCGTTTAATTGGAGCCTGGGTTGCTTTTATCTAGTTTTCAAAACGGCGTCATTTAATATGGCTATATATATTACGGTTACATCCCCCGCCCCCCCCCCCCCCAGCGACCATCTCTACTCTGCCTCTCGAGTTCCTAAGTCCCCGCAACCGTCTCTCATGCTCAGCCCCTCGCCGTCAACACTGTTGATCCGTTTTGTTCTCCTCCACTTCCACTTGTTCCCAAGGCTAGAGAATCACAGATATTGTTTTCCCCTCTCTCGGCGAGCTAATCGGTATGTGAACATTTATATGCTTTTTAATTTTCAAAATCTTAAATTTACTTCATGAATCATTACAATGTTTCAATTCATTGCTAATTGATTTATTTCATTTAGGGTTTTTATCGAATTTACATATTTAAGATTTAGAGTTTTTTACAGATTTCGAAATCTGATTTGGGTTTATATTTTATAGTTTTTTTGTATAGCTCCCCATCAAGCTGAACCTGTATTTTATAATTGTGAAATGTATAATTTTATATTTTAGGATTTATGATTTATATATGTTTTATAGCTCTCCATCGAGGATGAACGTGTATAGTTCCCCAGCCAGCTGAAAATAGCTTGATTTCTTTTCTTTTTGTTTTTGTGGGTAATTTTGTTTGTTTGTTCATATATAAATATATATATATATCTATTAGTAGATTTGAACCTATTTTTTTGGGTTGAATCACTTGAATGGATGTCAATTAGTGATTCTACTGGTTTGGTTTTCTTGAATCATTACAATGTTTTCTTACATTATGTGTATTCTTTATTTGAATTTCTTTATGTGTGTATTCTGAGTGTATTCTTTATGATCTTTCTTGCTTTGTGTGTATTCTCTATTTGAATTTTCTGTTATTGCATTGATGATCTTTCTTTCTCTATTATTCTGGCGCCTGTCAATATTAGGTGAGGAAGTCAACTTTATCCCACTCTTCCTTACGTGTCTGACTTACTTTTTCTCATTTATCATTTTTCCATCTTTTCCCTCTCTTTTCTCTTCTCATCTAATATTTATTTTTCATTGTCTCCTCTTAGTCCTTTCCCACTTGCCTAATAATGGTGACCGTTTAAGAAAAATTCTGCCTGCAGTCGGCTGGAGGAAGCGCCTCGCAATCATGTCCTACGTGGTTAATGAAACGGTCTGTTTCATATGTATTTGGATTCCAAGAAAACAACATGCCCAAACGGTTCGTTTCTCCTTCTCCCCTCCACTTCGTCATTCCCCTTCCTCCTCTGATCTTCCTTCTCCTTCTCACCCTTCTTCCTCGCAAGATCTTTTACCGCTTTCATGTTTCCTCCTTGTAAGATCTGGTTCCCTTCACGAAGACAAGCTGCAAAAATGAAACAGCTACCAGATATAAGGCCTCGATGAGGAATAAGAACAACCCAGATGATATTTGCTATAATTTTACAAGAAATATCGCACATCCCCACACACACACATGCAACGAAAGAAAAGAAACTGCATCAAAATTCTGAATTGCTTTGATTCTAATCACACACACACACACCCAAGGAAATACGATTTAATCTAACCAGTCTTCTATTCTACATGAAAAAGTACGTCCAACACAACTCCTTGGACTCAAACGACTTCAATTAATGTCTAAGAATAATAAATTTTGAATTTAAAACAGTTCCAAAAGGAAAAGAACAAGGTTGATTCAATTCAATATACCTGACGGTAAACTGCAGGGTATTGGTATCCGATAGCATTCCCACTCGATTTGCGGAATTCAATTCTAGAACCAAAAGATTTGCTCCGATCAAAGCTTCCAGATTTGGACCCAAACCCAGATTTGCTATTCGAATTAGCACTTTTTCCTGCAAATTCAAGTTTCAACACCAAACAAAACTAAAAACAGTAGACAAACAATGAAATCTAAACTTACAAAATCCCAGCTACAGTTGCCCCATGTCTGGTCACTCAGAAATTTCTGGAAGAGAAATAAAACAAAAACTTATATTCCCCAAGTTTTATCCAGTGCTCGACAGAGTAGTACTGCAACATCCTCTTTTTCCCTTACACGCATCCCTTAGATTTCTGTTTCTTGCAACATAGTTGGAGCTGAGCCACATATTCTTATTGAGAAAGGGATTTACTTTTCAGACAAGATTCGATGATCTTCATAGTTGGAGCTAAGCCGCATACAGGATTGCAACTCTGACGGAAGAAGAAGAAAGATTACTTTTTCTTTTTTCTTTTTATTTTTTTCACTTCTGTGTAAACTTTGCCACGTACAGCCCCGCTTACATCCCGTTTGCGCATGCCGTTTGTACATAGCAGTTTTGGACCATTTAATGGGATGGCCTATTACTTTTACCCACTTCACTCACCATTAATAGGGCATCACTTTAGGAATATATCTAATATTAATTTTTTAAAAACATCTTTATTTTTTAAAAAAAAGAAATCTGCGTGGAACTTACGCACCTTAGACCTTTATATAATCGTACTCAGTTTTCAATTTATTTTAAAATCAACAAAGCCATCCATACCATTTCATTGAAAATGAATTGCAATTTTACAAAATTATTGTAAAATAATAGTAAAATAATTGTAAGTTAATCATTTTTCAAATTTTTATACTGTAACTCTAATGAATTGATCAGTTATTTGTACGACGACAAACTCTATTTGAGATCCAATAAATAAAAGTAAAAATTGATGTGGTTGGATGCTTAATTATTTAGTTTGTGAGTCGCTTTTTCTTTTCGATATGACTTGGTTGGTGGACCAAATCACACTCTCATTTTTCAGAATGAGATTCCTCATCCTGAATGCACCGTTCAACATGTCTCATATTTTGTAGATAAATACGAAAGCTTAACTGTAAAAGTAGTTGCTGTTGTTGCTCCGGTTGTTGTCTCTGTGTTCCTCTTCCTTCCGGTCTAATGTCTCCCGAGTAGGATAGGAAGAATTCATGCAGGGCAAACTAAAGTCCTGTATGATTAAGAGTTTTTTTTTTCTTTTATATATGTATAAAGATGTCAAACTTTCATTTATCAAAATTGCTCGGCCATTATAACAGGCTGAATGCATTCAGGTTCTTCCTCAATGTCAATAATATCGTCAGAACAATTCAAGGCATTCTTAGCTAAATCATGAGCAGCTTAATTAGCTTCTCGTTTAACATGTCCCCCTTGCCAATCATAACAGTCGGCTGCACTCGGATGAACTTCTCGCAGGTTAATAGAAGGAATGGGTCTTCATTTATAAATTATACGAATTAGCAAATCTCTTGAAAATGAAGTGTATTTTTATGAGCAATCATGCAGTTTCTATCAGGAAATCATACAATTGTTTAAAAAATATGCATACCGTGAAAAAAAAATAGTCGAGGCAGTTTTTTTGGGCATAAATTCGTAGACGGGGTATCTTTTCCTCTCCTTGCAAGCAAAATCCCAGGAGCCTCACATTGAGGTTTCAGTGTTGAATTTTGGCTACCAGAACTAGCTCGTTCTTAAATTCGTCTGGACCTTGTCCCGAACTTTTGGATAATCTCTTCATAGCTATTTCTTGTCCATTCAGAAGTATGTCCTGATGATGTGCTTTGAAAACTATCACAGCAGCTTTAATGACATTTTTTTTTGTATAGTTTTGAGTTTGCATTCATTGATTAGAATGGATGCTACTCTTGGGAAGAGAAGGAACACTAATATAATACCTTGCAAACCTCACCGAATCCACCTGTACCTAGCTTGTTACGTTTCGAGAACTTTTTTGTGGCAGCTTCAATCGTAGTAAAATCAAAATTGCAAGGACTCCACGGTCGTCTATGATGTAATTGAAACATTGTTCGCAGCAGCATCCTCAACAGAAGAGTAAGAATAACAGATTACACATCAAGAGTAAAGCGTAGGATCTCAATCCAGATGAACCAAACATCAAGAGTAAAGCGCAGGATCTCAATCAAGAGTAAAGCGCAGGATCTCAATCCAGATCAAATCGTCAAGTTGTTCCGTACTAGTTTGATGTTGTACAGCCTTGCGTGCTCTCCTTATCAAACAGAAGCCCACAACCAATAGCAGCACCGCGGCAGCAATGGGAGTAACGATATATTTTAGAAATGATCATTTAGATGTGAGAAAATATCTATTGACCCCGACTCTCTGTGACGAACCTGCAGGCTGAGGAGGAATTGCTTGTATAGGCGTTGGTGGCATCGACTGAGTAAACATGCTGTAAAACGGGAAAATCTCGTACTTAATTATGCAGCTATGGGAGGGATGCTATCGCTTTCTGAAGACGCGTACCGCAATCAGAGCTGGATATTTCTGGAATGCACTGCTCGAGGATGTACAGTGTTTGGGAGCCCGTAAAATTTGCTGCTTACGTCCCAAACTTTTTGGCACCGATTGTTGTCATCAATAACTGGTTGAGGCGATCCGGATTAGAAATGTTGTGAACTTGTGTGTACTCGTCAGGCTAAAAGGGTTCGGGGCTCATGCGGGAGAAGAAAGATTAGCCCGAATAGTGTATGCTGCAACCTTCGTACCAGATCAGGGCATCTTTTTCTATGGGGCAGCGCTTCGTCACATCTTGGGTTGCAGATCCACGCACCTTTGGAAGGCGTTGGGGCCCGTGAGGTCGCCTGGGCAGAGGAAAGTCCGTAGACATTGTCGGAAGCTTTTTTGCCGATGGAGGTCAGCCTTGGTAGTTGGTCGGTAACAAAAAAAGTTTTCCAATTTTTTTTCTTTAAAGAAAAATCTAACCTTCAATTCAAATACTACTAAAAATTTATTTCATCTCTCAAAAATAATTTTTATCTAATCATTTATGTTGATTTTTTGTGATTTAAGAAGTACAACAAACAAAATAACTTTTACAAATAAAAAATGATAAACACACATTATTTTTTACAATACATTACATAATCATATTTTAAAACGAATAGTAATTTAGTAAAATATTTTATAAAATAACATTACTTTATAAAAATATCCTCACTTTAAAACATGTTTTGTGAAATATATTATAAAATATGTTATGTGGCATCATTGCTCTTTACAAATAGGATGCATCGACTTTTGTATTCTAAAGTACAAACTTGATTTGCGAGCTTGTTGATACATATTGGACTGCAACCTTGTTATATGCGAATCACACAGCTCCTAGTTCCATTACTTACAAGTAATACTACTTCTAGATCAGAAGCCCTAACTGCCCACAATATCAAGGGTATACCTCAGAGATCGATGCTTCGTTGAAAGAGCATGGCAGCTTTGATTTGCTCGTAGATTGACTCGACTTTAAGCTCCGTCGTTAATGGCATCATGTTTTGCTCGGTTCGACTAGGTAGGAAATATGCCGGTTGTTGAGGTGATGGCAGAGTAATTACTCAGAACTATGGATGCCATGGAGGACCTCTGAGCCGGATCATGGAGACATTTGAGGACTTCATTTATCGAGCAATAATCACCCAAAGTTTGATCCAACAATTCCCAGGGCATTCAGCCCCTCCCGGGTTTCAAAGCCTGCACCAATTCATCAGGAACATTATAATGTAAAACTTATATCCCCCCACACATGTTTGGGGAGAAGTTGGCACTAGAATGGGAAAACAAACTCAAAATACTTGGTTCATAACTTCATACTCACGTAGTTCAGAAAGTCTCCAGCGCCATGTATCTGAATGATACAATGAACTATTCCTCTTACCCGTACGAGCTCTAGAATTCAGACACCAAAGTTGTATATATCAGACCTCACAAAGTATTGTCCATGCATAGCATATTCAGAGACATGTAACTGTTAATATATAAATAATTAAATCTACATTTTGTTTATTAGCTTAAACTTTTGAAATAAATGGTGATTTTATATGATATTAGAGCAGAGGTCTCAAATTTAAATCTTGACTCTTCCTATTAAATTAAACTTTTGAAATAAAAGATGATTTCTTAACAGCAAACTAGTGTTATTAATACAAAGTCATGTTGGATGTAAGACATCCTGATCATAACCACGGTATTAATCCATGCATACTGGGTTTCAGGAATCCGTTGATCGTGGAGGGGACCAAATTAAGAGCACTGCTACGTACAGGCACAAGTCTGTGCCTGTATGCGAACACCACTGACGTGGCGTCAGTGATTATATTTAAAAAAAGAAAAAAACAGCGGGAAGAAGAATAATCCACGTCTGCAAATAGACTTTTTCATCCTGCCGTTCATTCAAGCTTCAAAGAAGAAGAAAATGCAGCGGCAAGAAGAAACCATCGTTCATTTGAGCTTGATCTGAAGAAGAAGAAGAAAACGCAACGTCAGATCTCGTGCATCCTCTCTCTCAGATCTCATAAATATCTTCTCAGTTCTCTTCCTCGGCGTAGCATCTTTCCTCCCAGATTCCAAAACTTAATTCCCTTCTCACCCATAACTTTACAAGAAACTGCAAATATTATAAGAGGATGACAACTAACATTGAAGAAAAAACTAAAATATATTAAAATAAAAGTGCAAAAGAATATTTAAAAAAAAAAATCTTCTACACGGACAACCAAGACATGGTCCAACTGAGAATTTAAGTAGATAAGTCAGTTCTTTAGGCGAACATGTTGAATCCACAGATCTTCCAAAATAGAATCCACAGATCTACCGAGATTCCAAACATTTCTAAATTATCAAACCAGAAACACCTCCAAGAATGACAAGAAAATAAATCAAGATCAAGTAGAACAAACATTCAAAATACCCAAAAAATTTAAGAAATAACTATAAAAATTCAAGAAATTCAAGAAACTTCATAAATCTGCAAGTTAATATTAACTGAGAATAATTTAAAAACCAAAGCCATTATCACGAACCAAATACTAAAAATAGGTAATATGTAAGCTGGAGCAAAGCTACATTGGTATGATTAATGACCCAGGAATGCACCTCTAGAAGCACAAGACTTCATTACCGAAGGAGAAAATTAAAGAAGTAATCTGAGTACTCAAGCAAAATCCTCCAGCATATAGGAGAAATGGTCTGTCGCGTCAGGGTTAGGGTTGGGAGTGGGGGTCGCACAGAGAGGGTAGGGGAGAGAGGGAGAGAGCAAGGAGAGAGAAACCAATTTTAGTGAAAATGTGAAACGCACCGTTTCGTTAGACGCAATATCAGCTTCAACTAAACGCACCGTTTTATTTACTTTAAAACGGTGCGTTTGACTCCATGTAGGATGCCTTTCGCGGGACCTTACCCCTGTATGCCTGGGTTTTGAGTTTTTCCCAAATTAAAGGGTCTTGCAGAGTTTGAAGCAAGGGAAGCTGCCCATTATCACGACCAACAGGCAACACTCTTGCTCTTTGACCTTCGCAGCTATGTGATGCGATTGCAAAAACAAATGATAAGATCCGCGTTCTAGGAAGAATTGATGTGTTTCTTCCTAGTACAGGATTTATATATACTGTGTTTATAGAAGAATGTATTTTGCATTTTCTTGTAACCCACAAAGCATTATGTAATATGTCAGATTAATCTATATAGGTGGAGTTTCATATAAAAAAACGTGACAAAGATAACGGTCAAAGTAGGAAAATGCACAGGCGAACAATGAATTATGTGGACTTGAGCTATATCGTTCGACTGCCAACATTTCATTTTAAATTTAGGAAGAAGCGTCACCAAAGCTTGACAGATCTGTACGCCCCAAACGATTATTGTACGTACTCCATGTCATCTAGTGAAGGTGAAGAATAGACTCTGGATATGTCAGATTAATATAGTTCTTGTGCTTCTGTGTCATCCGCTAATGACAAATATCGTACGACAAGACAAGATTTGTTTTCTTGCGAATTTTCCAATTCAAGCAAATCTTTAGGTTCTCTTACTTTACCTGTCTTGCATGTGTAACAACGGAATGATTTGTCCACGGACAGTATATTACGGTCCCAACCCTCTTTGACTTCCTCGTGTTTGCAAATTAGAGTACAGGTTCCATCAACTACTAACATTATCAACTGGTTCTGGAGAACACCTCGTCTAATCACATTATCGAGGGTATATTTCAGTAAGCGATACTTCATTAACAGACCCTAAAATAACTTGACTTGAAGAAGATTGATCTGAGCCCAGCTCGTTTGTTGGCTTGTCCAGCTTTGCTCTACTTCGATGCAAAAGTGCTGGCTGCTGAGGTAATGGTAGCGTAACAGAGTAACTGTTAAGCATAAGATCTATTGTTGCCATTGTAGGTCGGCTTGCTGGAGCTTCTTGAACGCACAATAACCCAATATGGATGCACCTAATAGCTTCATTTCTTGAATAAGAATGTCTCAGAGCCGGATCCAACAACTCCAAGGGTGTCCCACTCCTCCATTGATTCCAAGCCTGCAGTAATTCATGAAAATTTGATTTTGTTTTCCATTGTTCATGGTCCCCTGCGCCAATAATACAACACATACTTATGATATATTTTCCATACTCACATAACTCAAGAGGTCCTCGACATGATCGGATTGATGGGAACGGCGGTTCTTCTGGCCACTTATGATCTCTAGAACCAAGACTCCGAAGCTAAACACGTCCGACTTTACAGAATATCGTCCATGCATAGCATACTCTGGAGACATATAACCACTACAAAGGGAGTATGAAAAGAACAATTTAAGCAAAAAGATAAAAGATTTTTTAATTGAAAATTGATCATGGTAAATATTCATGCAATTTTGAGTGCTCCAAGCCAAGCAATCTAAGGGATATTGTTTTGCACATAGCATCACGAATTGCACTCAGAACATGGACTGGCAGTGTTGTAGTAACCACCTATTTTACTTTCTAACATTTGATACGTTTCTGACATGCTAACATCAAAATGATAATAAAATCATTCTTTTGATTTAGATCATGCAAAGAAAGATATGGGGACTATTTTCCAAGCTAATCAGTCTCAGGGGATAATGTTCTGCACATAGATCATCACGAAATACACTAATCAGACCATGAGTAAGCATGCTGAAGTAACCATGTATTCCACTTTCCAGCATTTGCTAACATGAAGAATGGCTACTAAAATGACCGTTGATTTAGATCATGCAAAACAGATATGGCGACTAAAAACTTACAATGTTCCAACAATTTTACTTGTATTTCCTTGAGTTTGATCCACTACGAATATTTTTGCCATGCCAAAGTCTGAAATCTTTGGATTCATATTATCATCTAACAGAATATTGCTAGCTTTGAGATCACGATGAATAATTCTTAGCCGAGAATCTTCATGAAGGTAAAGAATTCCTCGAGCAATTCCTTCAATAATCTTGTAACGTCTTGACCAATCCAATTGTCCTTGCTTCGCAGGGTCTGTAAGTTTTTCAAGATTAAATATTCAAGGTCGAAAGGCATGGCATTTGAACAAGTCAAAACTATGATTTGGCTCAGCTTAAACAAACAAACATTCTCACTTATTTCTAAGAATTTCAGTTTCTTTAAAACGATTCAATTCTTGAAAGTTCAAGACAAAGTATTTAAAGATTTGTGATAGATCAATATGATCTATTATTTAAGGGCTAATCATGCATTCTCTTGGACATAAAACCAGAGGTAGCCCTTTTAAGGAGGAAAAAAGAACTAGACATTAAGTTCAGATGGGCCAAACCGAATAGAAAGTAATCAAGGCTTTTGTTGGTCACATATTCATAAACGAGTAACTTCTCTTCTCCTTCAAAGCAAAATCCCAATAGTTTAACCAGATTTCTATGTTGAAGCTTGGCTACCACTAAAATCTCATTCTTAAACTCGACGGCACCCTGCCCAGAGCTTTTAGATAGTCTCTTCACAGCGATATGTCGCCCATTAAAAAGGGTACCCTGAAAATATATTTGAACCAAGGTATAAACAGTTTTACTACTGAGTTCATATAAATCTAACTGAACTTTAGTATCAATTAAACATGTACCTTGTAAACCACACCAAATCCCCCTTCACCTATCTTGTTATCATCTGCGAACTTGTTTGTGGCAGCGTCAATAGTATCCCAGTCAAATTGCAAGGACTCTATGGTTTTAATTTCATTTCCCACTACACAATCAAACAGTAAATACATCAATTTTAAACTGACCAATTTCGGTCCAACGTTGTTTAGACAACAGAGACAGCTTAAATAGATTCCATGATTGAGAAACATTTAATCTTCACCGTTTTCTTTGGACACCGTATTATATTTCTTCATGGCTCTCCTCCGAAAGAAGCAATAGCCCACGAAGAAAAGAACCACGGCAACAGCAATTGGGATGACAATGGCAAGAATTGTGAGAGACGACATTTTCCTTCCTCCTGCGAACAACAGCATGCATCATTGACATGTTACGGTCTTACAGATTGAGATAGTTCAGGGTGAAAACTACTCCTTTACAACATAAGTAACATCAAAGAATATTGATATAGAAGACATACTACAAATCAGAGGCGGCCCAACCATAAAAGCTACAGGCCGGTACCACAACATATGAGGTTAGGGGAAAAAGGTCTAGTGCAAACTTCTAATACATCAGAGCGAGTGGCACACTGTCTGCATTCTGTTTTTTTTTTTTTTTTTTTGGGCTGAACGCCTGCAATGTGATCTCTGTGCAAACGCAAAATATATGTACTTATATATAAAGGCCACAAAAACAGTGGGGTGGAAGAACCAGATCTCCCGAGTCTTTAGAAACAATTTGATGTGATTTCGATCTGGGAAATTATTTGTGCACGGGGAGAGATACACCAGGAACGGGCAGGATGTGCAATTTTTATACGCACATCCCATGCATTTTCCGTATCTTTGAGAACTAAAATACATGTCCTCTACTTGTTATTGCATGTATGAAAATGCTTCTAGATCACATTTGACAACTAAACTTGACATCATTCAATAAAATTAATTGTTTTTCCTCTTCTTTTCTAAAATTCTTATTTCCCTAACACCATTAATTTTATTAACTGACAAGACATCGCAAAAAAAATAAAGAAATGTTACTCATCAACCTACACCATACATTTTATATATTTTAAAATTATATTTTATTATTTATTATATTTATTTTATTTTATTATTGTTAAACTAATTGAATTGTTTTACTTATCATCTCATTATAAGAAAAAAAGTTACAATAAATGAGATTTGTAGTATATGAAAATGATAAGTAAAATTATTCTAAAAAAATATATATATATATGAGCGAATGATCTCCACCCGAGACCCATCGTCCACTTTCGGTCATACAGATCCACGTGATTGTGGGTCTCCAGGATGTCTAGTCTCTGTAATTCTCAATAGTCGACCACGTCTTAGCTCTAACGTTTATTTCAATTTAATTCTTCTTTCGGTTTTTATCGCTTACAAAGATGTCACCTCGGTGAAAGATTTTCAATGTAATATTTAGCTTTTCCTTAAAAAAGATTAAAAAAAAAAAAAAAGTTAGAAAAGCACATATCTGGGAAAGCAACCAATGTTTTACAACATATTAACGATGCTATTTGACAACGGAAGTACCTGGGGCAAGAGGAGGAAGTGTAGGCGAAGCAGCCGCCGTGATGTTGTAAAATGGATACAATTCATATCTGAGGGTACAACTCGGTAGCAGAGCCCTTCCACCTTGATTTCCACCGCAGCATATTGGAAGAATGGCTCTTTGTAAACATCTATAGCAATCGGACGCAGTCAGATCCGGTGTGCACTGCACCAGGTTGTACAGTGTCTGAGAACTGTTGAACTCCTCTTCCGCCGTCGCAAACTTCTTTCCCGACTGAGAATTCGAGGCCCGTGTCGCCAACGAATTGATTGTGCTGCCCGACAACAACTGGCTCAAGCGTTCCCTGTCCGCCCCTTGGATAATTCCAGTGTTGATCAGGTATAACCCCGGGTCTTCGTTCAAGGTAGCGAAGATGTATTCGTTGGAGTAACGTAACAAGCACTCGTCGTACCATAGTATAGAAACTTTGTCCAAGGGGCAGCGCCGTAGTATCTCTTTGGTCGCGTTGGCAACGCAGTCTTGACAGACGGCGGTGCTGACGTCGCCCCGGCAGAGAGAGAGCCCGAAAACCACGTCAGGAGAGTCCTCACCGGCCGAGGCGTTGTAAAACCCGGTACCGGCCCGTGTGGCGTTCGAGGAAAGAGAAGAGAGGACGGAATTGAGGTTGGATTCGAAGGTGTCGTTAGCGGTGAAGAAGGTTGAGTTTGAGCAGGCGTGTTGACCATAAGTGGGTGCGCTTTCACTGGTAAGGCTAAGTGAGGTAATCGCGAGGAGAAACAAAAAGACGAGGGGATATTTCCAACAAGGCATTTTGGTGGTGCTCTACTCTCAATGATTCTTCGATTTCGCATTTGTTTTGATGTTGGATCTCTGTGTGGTTGGTAAAGTTCAGTGATGAGATGAAGTGCATCTCGCGGACATGGGTGATTGAGTAATGCAGTTGGACGCTCTTGAGTCTTGACACGCGGGTCAACAAAAGCAACTTCGACCGATTGTACGCGTGCGGGTCCACAATCTTTTTCTTTCAGCCTTTTTTGCTTTCTATTATTAATTGTATGTAATACTGGACTATAAGGCTGAAAGCGAAGGAAGCTCTGAATTAACGATGACCCTTACCGTGAAGGTTCTGTCAGAAAAATATAACAATTGCCGCGAAGCTGATGGGGATGGAACTCGGAAGTTGGAAAGGTCACGCCGCCTATTTTTGTAACTTTCTTTAAGTTTCACTTTTCATGCAAAAAAATAATAATAATAATAATTCACGACTAGACTTGAAAATAAAATTTAAATAAAAAAATATTATTGAGTTTTTTAAATATTATTTGCATCGTTTTAACGTGGCATCAAATGAAAATAAATAAATAAAAATAAATATTTTTTTAACCATTTAGCAAGGTGTTGAAAAATAATAAAAGGATGATCATGATACGTGTAGGAGCTGTCTTGGTAAGGCAGGACCATGAACCGCTACATTGAAGTGACACAGGTTTTCCAACTACAGGGAAGAAAAAAATGGAACCAACCATTGATTATTCAAATTCAAGGTATGAATCAAGAAATCGTGGGTGGCATACTAATCTAATAGATAAATTAAGGAACATTATAACATTCCCTGCACAATTGCTCTGGTGAATTGGTGAAATAAGCATTTATTTTCTGTAATTCTTCAATTCCATTAGTTGAGAACTTCTCCTATTTTTTAATTAAATAAATCGAATGGTTTAATACAGAAAGAGATAAATATCACATTAAACTACCATATAGAGTAATGTTTATCATTTTTCTTCAATATAATCATGCAATCACACACAGAATCTCTATTGAACATTGAGTTTCTAGTATTGACAGCGCCTCGCTTCCTAGCCCTAACGAGGGTTTACTTGAGTGATTGATGCTTCATCAACAGACCATGGCACTGACTGCTTTGTAAAACTATCAAGCTCCACCACATCTGACGGCATGTTCTTCCTTGCCCTACTCCGGAGCAGAAACGCCGGCTGCTGAGGTAATTGGAGGCTAACAGAGTGACTGTCGAGCATGAGAACTATTGCTGCCATTGTAGGTCGGTTGGCTGGATCTTCCTGAACACATAATAATCCAATATGTATGCATCTAATTACTTCATTTTTCGCAAAAGAACCCCTAATAGTTGGATCCAACAATTCCAAGGGTCGTCCATCCTTCCATTGTTTCCAAACCTGCAGTATTAGATTCACCCAAATTATGGTCTTTTCTTCAGCACTTGAAGCGGGTTAGCCATACAAGTATTCACAAATTAACACAATATTGAAAAATGAGCCTGATCCATACTCACGTAGCCTAAGAGGTCCTCATTGTGTTCTGATTGAAAGAAACAGTTGTTCATCTTTCCACTTATAATCTCAAGAAGTAGGACCCCAAAGCTAAACACATCGGATTTCACCGAGAATCTTCCATGCATTGCGTACTCTGGAGACATATAACCACTACAAACCAATGCTGAAGTTATATGCCTATACTAAGGAAATATAACAAGCAAAATTTGGAAATCCGATCATATAAGTAAATCTGCTCAAATATGTCATGATATTTAAGGCCAATAATCAGCTTAAAAAAGGAAATGCACAAAAGGTTTCATACAGCCCTCGCCAGAAAATAGATTGGCAATCGGAGGAAGCTCATGGATCAATTTATCACCATTAATATGAATTCAAACAGAACTCTGAAACAAGCAAAGCCTATCTTTTCCTTCTCAATAATTTCCACATTCTACAAGACAATAAATAAACTAGACAATTCAGATTATGCAAAGACAGATATAGTGATTGAATACTTACTATGTCCCAACAATTCTATTTGTATTTGCTTGAGTTTGATCAACTACAAATATCCTTGCCATGCCAAAATCTGAAATTTTTGCATTCATATCCGAGTCTAATAAAACATTGCTGGCTTTGAGATCACGATGTATAATTCTAAGCCGAGAATCTTCATGAAGATAAAGAAGCCCTCTGGCAATCCCTACAATAATTTTGTAACGGCTTGACCAGTCCAATTGCCGTTGCCTTTCAGAGTCTATAATTTTGGCAAAATCAAATATTAGATATAAGTAATTATCATAGAGATGATGACAGAGTTTAACTCATATAGAAAGATATATTAACTTTACTTTCATTACTTGTTAAAACTTTCAGCGTCTTATAAGCAGTGATTCCACTTGTAAAAAGTTAATGACAAGTGGTTCGAATCATTGGTACTGCCTTTGGAGATGTCATGTTATTTAAAGGGAAATGCTTATCATGCAATCTACTGGGAAGAATAAATAATAAATCAAAGAACTAGGCATGAGTTCAGATGGCCAACCGAATAAAAAGTAATCAAGGCTTCTGTTGGGCACATATTCGTAAATGAGTATCTTTTCTTCCCCTTCCAAGCAAAATCCTAAGAGCCTCACTAGATTTCTATGTTGAAGTTTGGCAACTAGCACAACCTCGTTCTTAAATTCTATTGCACCCTGCCCGGAGCTTCTGGATAGCCTCTTGACTGCTATTTCTTGTCCGTTGTAAAGAATACCCTAAGAATATAGTTGGAACAAGGTTAGAACATTCCATTCTCGTGTGTATGTATATGAATTGTTTTTATAATAATATATCCCTACCTTGTAAACCGAACCAAATCCACCTTTACCAATCTTGTTATCGTCAGAGAAATTGTTTGTGGCAGCTTCAATTGTAGCCAAGTCAAATTTCAAGGACTCTGCAGATGTAATTTCCATGGCAACTACACAACCAAACGGTGAGAAAGAAAAAATTACCATAGCAAAATGGTTGGCAGCGGCAAGAAGTTCAAAGATTAATTACAGATGATGATGACAATTAAACTTTTTATTGTTTACCTTTTTCTCCCGGTAAATTATTGTATTTCTCCCTTGTTCTTCTACGCAGGAAGTACAAGCCTACTAAGAAAAGTATCATAGAGCCAGCAAGTGGGACAGTAATGGCGATGATAGTTGAAGATGACGTTGACTTTCTCTTTCCTGCGAAAAAAGTGAAAGATAATGAGGTGCTTGTTATTATTATTATTTTCATTTTTCTCAAGAAACCTTAGATCGAAAACCGCAGGTGAAATCACAGAGCTTAATGTTGCCAGTGAGGTTGGTGAATTTTTTCTAGAAAAATTCTATTTGAAATCAGGTATATAAAAACACACTCTTCATTTTATTCATTATATGCCCAGACTTAGATTTGTAGGAGAAATTAATTTCTTTTTCAAGTAGAAGAACTTATTTGTATGCCTTACCTGGAACAGGAAGTCCAGCACCAGCAGTATGATTGTAAAATGGGTACAATTCATATCTGATATTAGAGCTCGGAAGCAGAACCTTTCCGCCCTGTACTCCAGCGCAGCACTGAGGAATAGAGCCGATGGCGCTTTCCAGGCATGTAATGCACGATTCGGCAGACAGCTCGGGTGCGCACTGCGCCAGGGCGTACAGAGTCTGTGAGCTCGTAAATTTAACTTCCGCCGTCGCAAACTTCTTGTCCGACTGAGAATTGGCCGTTCGTGCCGCCAACGACTTCATTGTGCTGGACAACAAACTGTTGAAGCGGTCCGGCTCTCCGACGCTCTGGTTGCTGCTGGCGATATTAACAAATGGTACCATGTCGTTCAGGACGGACTCGTTGGAGTACTGTAGCGTGCACTCATCGTACCAGATGAGGGCCACTTTGTCAAACGGACAGCGTTTCCGTACATCTTCCATTGCAGTCGAGATGCACTTTTGACAGAGGTCCGGGGTCAGATCACCACGGCAGAGAAACCGGCCGATGATCACATCGGGAGGGTTCTTTCCGGTATTCACTCTGTAGAATCCCTCGGGAAGGGTGGAGTTAGAAGATAGAGCGGAGAGGAGGAAGTCGAGGTTGGCTTGGTAGGTGCTGTTGGGAGTGAAAAGGGTTGAATTTGGGCAGTAGTGTGATGCGTAAGTGGGAGCTGCTTCAATGGTGAGGCTCAGCAAGGATATTATGATGGAGATTAGACACACAAGGCATAAGGAAAACTTGAAAGAAGCCATTTTTTTTTCTTGGCGATAGTTTTCTCACACTGTTACTCCCAAATTAAAGTTTGCACCTTTCAGGCATGGGCAAGTTCACTTTACCAATGATTTTCTCGCATTTTGCTTCTGATTCACTGAAACTCATACCATAAGTGAAGTCCACGAGAGGAAATTACATTTAAGCCCTGTTTGATATAGAGATGATTTCTCTCGTCTCATCCATTAAATTTTTTCAAATTTTGATACAATATATAATAAATAATTTAATTTTTTTGAATCATAAAATAAATAAGAATATTAAAAATAATATTTTATTTAATTTATCTAAAATATCTCATTTCATTTTAAGTCATATTTAAATATAGAAATGATTACTGATTTTATTATTGTAATTTTTTTAAATTTTTATATAAAATATAATAAATTTTTTAAATTATAAAATAATAATAATATTAAAAAATAATATTTTATTCAATTTATCTAAAATATCTCATTTCATTTTAAATCATGTTTAGATATAGAGATAATTTCTTATTTTATTATTATAATTTTTTTAAATTTTTATATAAAATATAATAAATAATTTAATTTTTTTAAATTAAAAAATAATAATATTATTAAAAAATAATATTTTATTTTATTAATTTAAAATTAATTTATTTCATTCTACTACCAAACAAACCATAAGAATGATGGCCAAGCTGGCATCTTGGCGCATGCGATGACTTAAGGCTTCTTACTTTTCTGTCTTGGGGTGCTGAAAAATCTGAAATAAGAAATTAACACCTCCTAGACAACAACTTTTCAAAAGTTAAGCACAATTTTTCCTTAAAGTCGTTAAGATAAGACAATGACACATGAGTAAAATAAATTTTAGTACTTATTATTTATTTAATATTATATAAAAAAAATATTTATAATAATAAAGTATAAAAATGTCACATAATTTTTTAAAAAAAATAAATAAATATAAAATCTATATAAAATAAAATTAATTTTTTAATAATAAATTTTATTTTATTTTTAAATAATTATGCAGTATTTATATATTCTGTAATTATATATAACACTACTTTATATAAAATATTTATATAAATAATAATAAATATTATGTACTCTGCTTTATATATTTTATGCTTCGATCTCACAAGAATTTAAAAAGTCCTGACTCGTTATTTACCTTTTTAGAGTTCATTTTCATTGGATTAGTCATATTTCAACTATAATTAAAATTCAGCTAATATGTCTCTTAAAAGTCCCACGTTGAATTAGGCATTGGTATATAAATTTAATTATGAGCTACAGTAACACAACACAGTAACTTAGCCAAATGATTTTTATATTATTTCTAACTCCTTTGTGAATATATTTTGTATTTGAAAATGAAGTTAATGCAGTTTGATAGATAGATTTTTATGTATTTTAATATATAGATTGTTGAAAATTATGAAAATAAATTAAAAAAGTATTTAAGAAATAAATAATGCATTAAGGGGATATTTGAAAAAAAATTTAATTTCATCTCATCTAATTTAATTTTATTCCCAAACATCATTAAAAACCAAACACTTTCAAACTAATCCTTATAACTTTTTCAAACTAATTATTACAACTTTTCCAAACCTTCAAATAAAAAATAATTCAACTTTTTCAAATCTCAAAACAAAAATAATATTTAAAAAAATTATATTCTAACAATACTATAAATTTATAATATTTTTTATTCAATTTTTTTTTCTCTCATTTCTCGAAACTCAGTAAATAATTAATTCAAATTATCTCACTACTATTCACAAAATTTTATTTTATCTCATTCCCCAATTATCCCCATAAATATATAAAAAAAAATTAAAAATAATATTATTTTATTATTATAAAAGTGAGATGGCTACTCCAATGCTTAAAAAATATTTAAATGACTAGCCAAAAGCTAAAAAGTGGCATATTAGCCAAATTTGTCTAAAACTTTGCCTAAAACCGCCAACCCACATAAAATCCTTTTATAAACAAGATTCTAATATTTTAAAATATATGTGAATATTAGTAAAATAGTTTAAATTAAAATATTTTATTGAGTTTTGAATAATGAGAGAAAAAAGTTGAATAAAAATATTAAAAAATTAAAAAATCAATTGAATATTAGTTTTCAATATTATTTTTGTTTTAAAATTTAAAAGAATTGCATTATTTTTTGTGTTTTGTTTAAGAATTTAGAAAAGTTATAAATTTGGCAACAATTAAATGAAAAAATTAAATATTTGAAATCGAAAATATTTTATATTTGAATGAGCTTTAAAAAGAAAATATCTTAAAATACGTGTGTAAAAAAAATATTTACGGTATATTTCTGCATGCTTACTCGTAAACAAAATGACTCATTGAATTTTAAGTTTTGATTTCCTTCGGATGAACTCATACTCATTGAAGTTGCAATGGATCACTCAATTCTTCAACATTCATTTGCACACTAGGTAGCCAAATTGTATTGCAATCAAAATTATCATGGACCATATCTATTTTTAATCAAGTTGGCATGCATGCATGTCAGAAGCCCAGCCCCCACTTATTCATGCTCAACACCATGCCTGATGACTAATTAGCATAACATACCCCAAACATACTACAGTACTTGGAACCATTGAACATAATTTTCTTCAGTTCCTATTCCGCAAGTAAAAGATCACTCAATTCGGATGTGTATATATATATATATAACTATCGAGGGTATAGTTCAGTAATGGATGCTTCATTGACTGACATTAATGGTATTGATGCGCTCGTGGATTGACCTGATTCCAGAACCTTTGTTGGCATGTCTGTTTTACTGCGAAGGAAAAATGCAGGCTGCTGAGGTGCTTGCAGTGTAACGGAGTGGCTACTGAGTGTGAGAACTATTGACGCCATGGAGGGTCTGTCCGCCGGATCTTCCTGAACACATAATAACCCAATATGGATACATCTCATGACTTCGTCTCTTGAATAAGAATCTCCCAAAACTGGATCCAACAATTCCATGGCCGTACCATCCCTCCAATGTATCCATGCCTGCATCAGTTTTTGTTATAATGTAGCGCAAAGATGATATTAAAGAAAAGGAAAACAATTAAAATTAGATCAAACTCACATAGCTCAAGAGGTCCTCGGCACCGTCTGATTCATAGAAAGTACTGTTCTTCTTGCCACTGATAATTTCTAGAATCAAGACACCAAAACTATAAACATCTGACTTCACAGAAAATTCTCCATGCATTGCATACTCTGGAGACATGTAGCCACTGCAAACCAGCACCAAAAATACGGTTGTGGTAAAAGACCATGAGAGTTCTTCTAACCTTACTCACATAATACTATTTATTATGGTTTTAACGAATGATCCACTTTTTACCTATGTTGTTAGATTTAAGCGATATATATGTTGGGAAAAACAATAAATTTACCTGTCTTTCTGATAATGAAAAACAAAAGAAAAGGTTTGAAGCTTACTATGTTCCAACAACCCTACTTGTGTTTCCTTGAGTTTGATCGACTCCAAAAATCCTCGCCATGCCAAAATCTGAAATTTTTGGATTCATGTTGGCATCTAACAATATATTGCTGACTTTGAGATCACGATGTATAATTTTGAGTCTAGAATCTTCATGAAGATATTGAATTCCTCGAGCAATTCCATCTATAATCTTGTAACGCTTGGACCAATCCAGCTGTCTTTGTCTTTCAGGGTCTAAGTTCATCAGAATAATTACTCGTGTTAGGATAGATAAAAAAAAAAAATCTTTCAGAAGTTACAATTTAATCAACATGTCACGAGAACATTTGACATATGCACGGTTGGGCATACCGTATAGGAAATTGTCAAGGCTTTTGTTGGGTATGAATTCATAGACGAGTATCTTTTCTTCTCCTTCTATGCAAAATCCCAATAGCCTCGCTAAGTTTCTGTGTTGAAGCTTAGCTACCAATACAACCTCATTCTTAAATTGTTCTGCACCTTGTCCAGATCTTTTTGAAAGCCTCTTCACAGCTATTTCTTGTCCATTAGAAAGTGTACCCTGAAAATGTTCAACGGTCAATCTTTACAACAGTTTACTTTGCACAATTTATAGAATACCAATAAAAAAAATGTGAACTCCAAATCACTCATAGTTGTAAGAGTTTAATTTACTATACTTGATGAAGTATGATCCTGACAAAGTGACAATAGTATTACTGAAAAGAAAGAAACCAAGCAATGTAAAGCAATTCCATACCTTGTAAACCACACCAAATCCACCTTCACCTAGCTTGCTGTTTTCGGAGAATTTGTTCGTGGCAGCTTCAATTGTACTAAAATCAAATTGCAAGGACTCTACAGTGGTAATATCATTTAAAGCTACAAATGCAAACAATAAACGTAAGAGATTGAAATTCAAAGAGCAGCATGTAAAATTACAAACACAAAAACATAGAAGCTGATCATAGCTATATATTCCTCACCATTGTCTCCTTTTCCTGCATCCAACTTCTTTCTACCTCTCCTAATTAGGAAACAGCATCCCACGAAGAATAGCAGCACGGCGACAGAAATTGGAGCAACAATGGCGACTATCGTGGTTGTTGAGATTTTGCTTTTCCCTGCATAAACAGTAGTTGCGAGTCTTGGTGAATGAGCATGTGATCTGGACTGCTCTAAAGACCATTAAGCAGAAACACAAAAGGGAAAGCAGCTTAGTTGAAAAAATATTTTTTTTTTTTAGCACCCCAAAAAGGTTAAAAAAGGGGGGGTGGTTGAATAGGAGCTTATCATATAGAATAAAGATCTTCGATTAAATACAAATAATATAATTTAGTTTATTTTGGCCATATCAAGTCAATTTTTACTCCATCCTTTTGTCCACTTGCTAAGTGGCCATCGATACCTAATGGACTGCATTTCATATATAAAAATTCTACTCAATCTCTTACTATTCACACCATACTTTACACTCCATCTTTTTTTTAATTTTTTTTATTAAATATATTTTTATATAAATAGTAAATAAAAATTATAAATAATTTAAAAAAAATAAATTCAAAAAAAATTTAAAAAAATATTAAAAAATATGAAGTGTAAAGAGGATAAATAGTAAAAACCTTCATATATTGGCAGATCAAAATTACTAGCAATTTTCTAATGTCGACATGGCAGAAGGGAATTAATAAATGAATGTTTATATCATTATTTTATTTTATTTTTTTATCTGCACTGTAACACTGTCACATAGTTCATCACTCATGATTGCAACCCCACTAGCTAGGCATGGCTTCCGTACCTAACTTTCCTATATTTTAAAGAGTGGGTTTTACTTTTTTAGTTGTTTTTTAACTTATAAATAATAATAAATTATTTATAAATAAAAATAAAACAATCTAAAAATATCTTAAAATAGTTATTCTCTCAAACATATTAATTATGTTTGAAAGTTGAGAAGAGTTAAAGTTAAATTATAAATAATAATATTTTGTGAATTTTATTGAAATAAATTTAATTTTTTAAAATTTAGATGAATTTAATTTTTAAGTTAAAAAATATGAAATAAATTGATATGAATTTAATTTTTTTATAAAAAATTAAAAATATAATAAATCTATCAGTAATTAATTTGAGACGAATTTAGTTCGACTAATCAACCAAACGAAAGACAGTGAAAGACGGTGTTCCTATCCGCTTAGGAGCTGTTAATGCCCTGTATCTAATGCTGTTTTCCTTGAGAGTTGTAAGTGCTTGGACTTTACGTAAATAACGAGGGTAGCTTCCTCCTAAAAACCTAGGCCCAAAAATAAAAACAAAATGATACAAAGCTCGTAAAGTATGTGGTGTCGACGCCGTCGAGCGAATTGTAGACATCCTTGACTTGACTCAAAAATAATAATAAAAGAAAAAATAAATAAATAATAATAATAATTATTATAATAGGAGAATGAAAAGCAACCAAACGGGTTCTTCACTTTACCTTTTGATTCAGGTGCAGAGCCCGTAGGTGGAGGCGGAGATGCAGGCCCTGGCGCAGGAGGGGGCGCCGTAGATGGATCCGTGTAAAATTGGTACAATTCGTACCTAAAGTTACAAGTAGGAAACAGAACCCTTCCCCCTTGCTTCCCATCACAACAATTCGGAAGACGGCTGATGGCAGTCTGGAGACACCGGTTGCAATCGGCGCTAGACAGGTCCGGCGTGCACTGTACAAGGCTGTACAGTTTTTGAAACTCGGAAAATCTCGTTTGATTGGTTCCAAATTTCTTTACACCGATTGGGAAGTTCGAGGCCCGACTTGCTAAGTCTGTCAACGTCGTGTTCACCAGCCGGTTAAATCGGTCCTGCTCCGTGATGTTCTGCGTGTTCCACAGATAAACTCCAGGCCTTACAGTCACGTTGGAGAAGATAGACTCGTTGGAGTAACGAATCATGCACTCGTCGTACCAAATAACCGCAGCCTTTTCCTTGGAACACTTAGTGGCGAGCTCTTTGGTCGCGGCAGCCACGCATGCTCGGCACTTTTGGGAAGTGACATCGCCGCGGCAGAGGAAGAGGCCGTAGACGGCGTCGGAGGTGTTCTGACCGGAGGTGGTGTTGTAGAATTCGATGTTGCGGGTGACGTTGGAGGAGAGGGAAGAGAGGAGGGAGTTGAGACTGGAATTGTAGAGGCTATTTTGGGAGAAGGTAGTGTTTTGACAAATGTGGTAGAGAGGAACTGGGTCGGCGGCATGAGTGGTCAGGCTGAGGGAGCCAAGCATGAGAATTAACACAACGGAAAGAACGAAAGGATTGAAGGGAAGCATATTGATGAAAGAATCTCTTCCACTTTGAAGTTGTGCAAGATTTGCAGTACTAATTGTATAATCAACCAGGAAACAGAATAGATATAAGCCAAAGCCTGGAATAGAGTGGTGAAAACGCAAGACATTTGCCTTCGGGAATTGGTGTCTTGTTGACCCAAGTCAACCAAGGTGCTGCTGGCCAAGCGTCATTTCAATGTCTCTCTCTCTCTCTCTCTCTCCGTAGCAAAGGAGATGATCAGAAAATAAAATAAAAATAAATTTATTTATCCGAAAAATTAAATTTCAGAATAATAAAAATAAAAAATAAAAAACATCGTCGTGGGATAGATAAGATATCGTTAATGGATGGAAACGACGTCTCTCTCTCTCTCTCGTTTATATCTCCCATAAGATAAAATCTTAAAACAGGATGAGATAAAAATGTAAGATTTTACACCTTCCAATTATAAGGATGCACATCAGCGGTTTCATGAAACTTACTATAGAATCACAGATCCAGTATGGGATGCATCCCGGAAGGCTTAGATCTGCAGCAGTCCAGACTCCATAGCCAGGATTAAAATCGAAGAGATTAAATTATAAAAAAAGAAAAAAAGTAAAAAAAATGAAGAAGGACATATGAATCTCTAATCAGTAATCACCGATAAAATGGAATAGCAGAGGGAGAACACAGATACAGTCAGATGCATCCCCAAATAGCAGAGGCAGATGCATCCCCAAATACCAAAAAATGAAGAAAAAAGTAAAAAATAAAATCGACAAAAAAATCAAAAAGTTAAAAACGGACAGCACTACAAATCACTAACAAAAATGCTACATCCCTAATTCACTAGAAAAAATCTACTCAACCTCTTATTATTTATATTATACTCCACATTTCATCTTTTTTTAATTTTTTTTTAATTTGTTTTATCAAATATATTTTTATATGAATAATGAATAAAAAATTATAAATAGTTTAAAAAAAATAAATTCAAAAAAAAATTTAAAAAAATATTAAAAAATATAGAGTGTAGAGTGTGAAAAAGATGAATAATAAAACCTAATTCACTAACCATCAGACAGAAAACGACAATTTATTGATTTGATGTAGTTGGGTTCACAGAAATAAAATTTGGACCTCCCCTCTCATTAAGTGTACGAACATTTGGTTCAGCATTTTCTCGGAGACAGACGGGAAACATTTATTGAGCAACCTACCATGAATTCCCTGTAATTCAAGGAGTCTACTTTTCTACGGGTCTCAATCATCTAGCTGGGCACTTAATTCAGATTTCAGACTCTCAGAGCCATGCTTTTGATTTTTGGCGTCCTGCGGGGGGCTGGAAAGCAGCGTATACTATATATATATATAAAATATATGTATATATAGATATGAATGTATTTGCCGAGGAATTTCTGGTTAACATAGTTCAAAAATGGCTGCATTACATTTCAAAAAAAAAAAAAAATTCCTGCATCACTGTGGACGCATTTCAAAGCCAGCGGAAAAGATATTCCGATATTAAAGCAAGAACCTGAAGATGCTCCCATTCAAAACATGGTATTTATCTCCTCCTCCCGAGGATGAGTTTTGGTTAGTGGTTTGGATATCTTCCCTCCTTTGAAAGTGAGGGTTGGTTGTGTCTGTTTTATACATACATTTATACTCCCTAATGAAAATTTTTAAAAGTTCAGATAATATTTATCGTAAAAAAATTTGTATATAGAGAGGCGTAAAACAAATCTATAATTTGACTTGTAATTAGAGTTTTTCTATTTATTAATTTATTACAACTATAACTTCTTTTATAGATGAAATGAAATCTATTTCTTATAAAAAAAAAAAAAAAACAAACAAACAAAAGAAAACAAACATAGGGGTGATGAGATAACATAGGTTGACATATTGGTGACTTGATTAGAAAAAAAACAAAAATATAGGTCGAAATATTGGAGGATAACCAATACCTTAGGTCGGGTATTAATAAGTTAGAGCCACTCTAGTGAGTTCTAACAAAGTTGTTACTTGCGTCATATTTACGGTGTGTGAATCATAATATGATTAGGAGTGACTACGAGGAAGATGGATCATTTCGCTTAAAATATATAAAATATTTTGATGAGTTTACTTAATTAATCTAATAATTTTAAAAGAATAATAATTATGGTTCACCTTTATGTCAAATACACCAAAAAACCAAATTTAAAAAAGCCCCACATAAATAGCATTTAATATAGAGTTTTGCTATTTATAAATTGGTATGATAATTGATAACACACTTAACAAAATGCTTAAAATGCCATAATTTAATTTAGAAAGAAAATTCTAAAATTTAAAATTTACAAATCAAATATTAGATATGTAAATTGTGTGAAATGAAACTCACCCTCAGCGTCGATATTCGGTAGATATTACTTGCATTTCTTTAAACAGTGATAATTTCGTATCCTTGTTTCTCTCTTACCCAAGACTTAAAACATGACAAGCCAGAGTTAGAAAATCACAACAGTATCCATTTTTTCAGATGTGTGATGGGGGGAATTAATTAATCCATTATTACGCTTGTTCACAACAGTATGATTCCAAGACACACATGTCCTCTAGCTGAACTTGTTTTTCTTAAGAGACGGATAAATACCATCAGTAGGATACTTGAGTTTTCTAAACTACATACATCTGCACTCAGGCTGACATGTTTTCACAATATTTGCACATGCCTTGTTTCCTCACACTATCGAGGCTGTGGTTCGGTAATGGGCTCGTCATCAACAGACCAAGGCATTGTCATGCCAATAGATTGAGCAGACTCCGTCCCCATTATAGGTATGTTCGGGTCAGTTCTACTGCCAAGGAAAAATGCAGGCTGCTGAGGTGATGGAAGAGTGACAGAGTAGCTATTTAGCATGAGAACGACTGATGCCATGGTGGGTCGATCCGCTGGATCTTTCTGAACACATAATAAGGCGATATGGATGCATCGAACGACTTCCTCTTTCGAATAAGAGTCTCCCATTGTTGGATCCAACAATTTCAGGGGGCTTCCGTCTCTCCAATGTATCCAAGCCTGCATGTTTTATCAAGTAATATTGGTCAGAATATCTCCTTGCACTTGGAGGGTATGATAAAAAAAACAAACATCCGGTTTATACTCACATAGCTCAAGAGGTCATCAACATGCTCTGATTCAAAACCACTGTTCTTCTTCCCACTGATGATCTCTAGGACTATGACACCAAAACTATACACATCAGATTTCGCTGAAAATTCCCCGTGCATTGCGTACTCTGGAGCCATGTAACCGCTACAAAGTAGCACCAGAAACATAGCAGTGTTACTAAAAGACGTAGGAAGGCTATGGCATATGTTTCTTGAGATCAAAATTTTGGAATGACCGTCTATTTATTTATCCTTAATTATTTCTGGCACTTGAATGAATCCGTTCTAATGTTCCAAAACAGAGAGAAGCAACTTAGAACTTACTATGTCCCCACGGTTCTACTTGCATCATTTTGATTTTGATCAGCCTCAAGAATCCTTGCCATACCAAAATCTGAAATTTTTGGATTCATATCTACGTCCAACAAAATACTGCTAACTTTCAGGTCACGATGGATAATTTTAAGTTGAGAATCTTCATGAAGATACTTAATTCCTCGAGCAACCCCGCCCATTATCTTGTAACGTTTTGACCAATCCAGTTGTCCTTGTCTCTGAGGATCTACAAGTTTATCAAGATGAAAGAGACTTTTCAATCAATAAATAAAGGACCAGATGCACATGCATACTGATGTAAAAGTGTTAGACAGATGTTCCGGTAGACATACCATATAGAAAATAGTCAAGGCCTTTATTAGGAAGAAACTCATAGATAAGTATCTTTTCTTCTCCTTCCAAGCAGAATCCCAATAGCTCTGTTAAATTTTTGTGTTGAAGTTTCGCTGCTAGTACAACCTCGTTCTTAAATCGATCTACACCTTGTCCAGAGCTTCTCCATAGCCTCTTTACTGCTATTTCTTGTCCAGTAGGAAGTGTAGCCTGCCAATATTGGTACTTCAACCAGCTTTAGAATAATTTTCATTGTAGAATTAATAAAATCCCGACTTCAAAAGGTTTTTAACATTCTGAATTTGTTCGTATTGAAATGCAATAAATTTGATAGATATGGTTCTTTTGAGAACTATTAGAAAATTGGAAAAAGAAAAAATGAAGAAAGTAAATAAATGAATATTGATTAATTTAGTACCTTGTAAACCTCCCCAAATCCACCAGAACCTAACTTGTTGTCATTTGAGAATTTGTTGGTGGCAGCTTCAATTGTTCCAAAACCAAATTGCAAGCAGTCCGCTGTTGCTATTTCCTTTGCAATTTCATTTGCAGCTATGTATCCCAAAAAAGGAAGAGATAGAGATAATTTACTATTCTCTTTATCATGATATAATTGTCTTATTTCGTGTTGTACTAAAACACAAAGGATGTGTGGCATGTTTTCTCTATATTTATCATTCCCACAAGTGGAGGTCAAAGAACAACTTTAATTGGATGAGTATAGACTACAGATACATGCTTGATGTTTGCATACCATTATAGGTTAGGACATGATCAGGTTTCACAAAACTTGACCCTTTTTCTTCGTTCAACTTCTTTCTTGCTGATCTCCTAGTTAGGAAACAGTAGGACAGGACTAGGAGCATCACAGCGGCAGCAATTGGAGCAACAATGGCGACTATTGTTACTGCTGAGATTTTGCTTTTTCCTGCATAAAAATATCATGTTTCATTGATATACGAAACAATAACCTTTCCAAACTCTCATATAAAATATAATGAATAATTCAACTTTTTTAAATCTCAAAATAAAAATTATATTAAAAAATTATATTCTAACAATATTTTATTCAACTTTTAACGAAATATCTCATCTCATCTCATCTAAACTGCATAACCAAATGAGCCTTTTAGGTCAAGAATTCCAAAACTTGTTTGATGATCATTCCAGATCCTTTCAGATATTCAAACAATATCTCAAAGTTATCTAATAGAAAAATACACAGTTTTCTCAAAACACTAACAATTTCTAAGCACTCCTTCAAATATTTAATTTTGGCAATCACTCTCGGACTAAAAAAAAATTAGCAACAAGTCAAATGACTCCATTTTCAATTAAAAAGATAATATTATTCTATTCGAATTATGCTATTCGACATTCCATACCACAAATTATATATATTTTAATATTGTTATTTTATTTGTACTAAAATAATTTACATACTTATTATGAATAAATAAATAAATAAATAAATAAAATGTGGTGTTTGGGATACTAACTAAAACTATTCTATTCCTGACAAGTTAGCGAGGCCTGAAATTGACACATCGTTACTTTTTCCGTTACTTTATAGACGGACAAAGTAGAAAGAATAAACGGAGAAAGCAGTGTTAAGTCCAGTCACGAAACCTGAAGAGGGAGGTGGAAGAGCTGGCGTAGGAGGCGTCGGTAACGCAGTTACCGTCCGGTAAAAAGGGTACAATTCGTACCTAACATTACAACTGGGAAAAATAACTCTTCCCCCTTGCTTTCCATCACAGCATATAGGAAGACGACCGATAGCTGCCTCAAGACACCTCTTGCAATCGGTACCGGACAGGTCCGGCGTACACTGTACAAGGTTGTACAGATTTTGAAACTCGGAAAATTTTACTTCCTCTGTCCCGTACTTTTTAGCACCGGTCGGGAAGTTCGAGGCCCGACTTGCTAAGTCAGTCATCGTCGTGTTCACCAGCCGGTTAAATCGGTCCTGCTCCGTGATGTTCTGGGTGTTCCACAGATAAACTCCAGGCCTTACAGTCACGTTGGAGAAGATAGACTCGTTGGAGTAGCGAATCATGCACTCGTCGTACCAAATAACCGCAGCCTTTTCCTTGGAACACTTAGTGGCGAGCTCTTTGGTCGCGGCAGCCACGCATGCTCGGCACTTTTGGGAAGTGACATCGCCGCGGCAGAGGAAGAGGCCGTAGAGGGTTTCGGAGGTGTTCTGACCGGAGGTGGTGTTGTAGAATTCGATGTTGCGGGTGACGTTGGAGGAGAGATAAGAGAGGAGGGAGTTGAGACTGGAATTGTAGAGGCTATTTTGGGAGAAGGTAGCATTTTCACAGACGTGGTAGAGTGAAACTGGGTCGGCAGCGTGAGTACAGGTCAGGCCAAGGAACCCGAGCATGGAAAGCAACGAAAGGATCATGGAGAGGTTGACGGAAGTCATTTTGATAAATGAGTTGCGACTCGGACATTGAATGGAAAATTATCATAAGCAATGCTAAATATATTTTGTGCAACTACTGATTTTTTTTTTTTAAATAAAGTTTATTATTAAAAAAATATTTTAATATAAATCGCATATTTATTTACATGAACTCTACTTTATACTGCAAATATTATTTCATGAAAATGAAGACGCACTAAATAAATATAATAATTATTTGTACCGATAAGGATTGGACATCAAGAAATATCCCCTAAATAATAACAAAATATACTGATATCGCTCTAGTAGATGAGAAGGACATTAGTGGTGCGAATCTTCCACCAAAAAAAAAAACAATAGTAACAGTGGCGCAGGTCAATGAATCAAGTCAAGAACTTTACTTCTTTTTTTTTTCTGTCGTTTCTAGAAGGGAAAGTGACAGAATTGAGAAAAAAATGAAATGACAGAAAATTCTGGTCAGAGATTTGGAAAATAAGGTTAATAAGAGAGATTAATTAGAGAAGTTAAAAGTTACGGGGGATGGGGCCAACTAATTAAAGTGAAACCGACGGAAGCATTTGACAAACTTTGCATTGATTATTGGTGCTTCTTCCTGTCTTAGAGCCTGTTTATTTGACTGCTTTTGTAAAGGAAAAATATTTGAATCATAAAAAGATTATATAAAATTAAATTTATAAATTAATGTAATTTAATATAATATATTATATTATAAAATTGATCTGACTAATTTTATGGATTCACATTAATTTCTAAATTTATTTTTGTATACTCTTTTTATGTATGTAACACTTCTCTTTATAAAAATAAATTTATTCTTAATCCAGTTCGAAGTCAACAATAATGAATTTGGAAATTAAAAATTTATCCATGAAGTGATACATCCTTTTTATATATTTTTCAATCTTGAACTTGTTGTCTAACACTCTCTCGATCAGGAACTTCCCATATTGTCTACAAATTCTAGCAAGTGTACGTTGCCATGGTGAGAAATGTTAATTTGGAGCAGAGTTTAAAGCTCGGAATCACTCTTAAGGGTCCGTGCATATGTGCTTTCTGAATTGTGGCGTATTGCTACTTGTCATGAGAAAATTGGTTCTTACTTGTGATATAATCAAAGTTGAGAATGTTTTTGGAGTGTTGTGGCCTGGCATTCTTCTCTATTTGATCGGTCCTTTGGTAGTGGCCCATGCTGCTTCATGCTTATTGTAAGTTCTTTTTGATGTAATTTACTCACTTTGAAGATGAGAATCCTCCAGAAAATTAGAGAGAAAATGAGGAAATTGTATTCAAATAACTGTTCTGATGATTCCTTCCACGCACTGAGGATATTAGCAACTAAGGAATACACACCCGCGGCATTCCCAGAGTCCCATCCAATAGGATTACAATATCACAAAACAGTAAAGGGTAAAATAGTAATAATATTTGCTAAAGATCCTAATGGACTCAATAAGGCCTTACAGATGTACAGAAAGATAAAAAACAGATAAGAGGGCCTAGGGTCCACAAGTGCCACTCTATGCCTTCCACCATGCCGTTCCTTACTAAGCCTCCCGTGTCCTGGCCCACGTTAAGCCCAGTTCTCTATTCCCATCAGGCCTTTCACGCGTTTGACAGTTTGCAGTCGGTGATTCTTGGGATCACTGAAGTAACAACCTCTTCTAAGCATGTCTTCGATTTTAGAATGCCCTTCCATATTCATGAAGGATCAAGGCAGATAGTGCTCGTAGTGAGGTTTGCTGGCCTAAAGATAAAGTCAATTGCTCGAAGTAAGGGAGATGCTTTGCTACTCTTAAGAGATTTTCTCCTAATTAAGTACCAAATGCCAAAGAGTCATCCTAAGGCTACCAACAATGTGTCCCGAGAAGTGTAATCCACTTTTCTTTTTTCTTTTTTGCTATTTTTTTTTTATGTATTTTTTCAATCTCTTAAAATATATATTTTTTAAATTCACAACATCATTAAAAAAATAATTCATTAATCATTAAGTCAAAAAAAAAATTAGGAAATTTTATCGGGACAATGTCTCAAGACCCATAGCATTTTCCATGTCAGAAATGCACTCTACCACTAAAACAAAACCACACTCGTGTACGCATGCGTCGTTGTTACATGTTGTTCTTTGGCATAGCTAGCCGGAGGAAATGGCAACTGTTGTGAAAAAGATAACAGAAAAGTAAAAGTAAACAAGAAATAAACAAACAATCAATCATATGATACAAATTTACATAATTCAACAACATGCTTACGTTTATGGAGCGATAGAGGATTTATTATGCTGAGGAATTACAAAATATACTTTAGAGTGAAATTTCATTGTTCAAAACGATCATACTATTCATAATAAGCATATTTATATGATTACAAAAATGAAATCTTAATTTTACTTTCTGCAATATTCGCTCAAGCGGAGTGTCAAGTATACATCGAGTGAACTCTCTATATGGTGTTTCCTCGAGTTTCGAGTTGAGCGACTGTCGAGCAAACTCTTTGTCTGAGTTTCGCTCGAACTTACTTTTGATCGTGACTCGAGCAAACTTTCTAGCTCAATGTCGAGCAAGCATCAAGCAAATTTTCTATCTGTTGCTTCCTGAGTAAAAAATAGTGCCAAAATCCACTTATAAACTGTAACAAATCATTTTCAAGTCAGATCAGTAAGTCGGGCCGCCACAACAATTAACCAAGCTCCACAAACCCAACAACTTTTCTCACTATTAAAATCATTGGAGCATGAATCAAATGATATATTTTCAGCTAATATTTACCTTAGCGTAACTGCCAAACAAATAACATTCGTCCTAAGATACATCCAATAACCAAATATAAATTCTTACTCACGAAACTCCTTAATCAACTTGTCCCAAAAACAAATAAAACCAGAAAATCATAAAGTTTCACCTAGTTATTATAAAATGTCAGAAACACTAAATAAGTATATGGTCAAAACAAGATCCAACTCCAAAAGAAGAACAGGCGGCAGCAAGTCTGTCCTTCCTGACCCTTAGCTCCAACAGTTCAGCTTCTTTCTTCATAATTGTGGCCTCCAACTCCGCAAGCTCCTGCTCTGATGGAGGGTTGTGAAACTCCACAATCATGTAGCGGATATGACCAAGTAGAAATCGTACGTCAAAGCCAGCTGCGAGAACTTCCTTCAGTGCATCGCGCCACTCGCAAACACGAGTAATATCCAAGTCCTTCAAGGGCACGCGACGAATATCCAGAAGTACAGCAGATAGAAGCTTTAGCAGCATGCTCCCAGCCAAGTTTCCTAGCCTACACTCTGCTGTGAAGTCACCATAACGGCTGCGGAGCTTCTCCAGCAAAGGGACGCCTTCCCTAGGGATGGTGAACCGTAGGAATTTCTCCAGGTAGCCGTCGAAACAGTAGAAATGAGACACCGGCTGACTGTCATTGTATCCTGTATCAAACTTGTCCAGTGCCTCCTGTAGCTTTGAACTATATTGACTCGTTCCAGTGGCTTGGCTAACCTTCTGCTGACTACCAATGGTCATAGACTCTGTACGGAATGCAAAACAAGCAAACAAAAATGAACCTCTGTCCTTGTTCTTCTCTAGTTGGCTAGGAACCACAGTGACGGGGCTACGCATTGTTAATAGTTCCTCATTCCCCTCACGAGGCATTGTCCCAGTAACGACTCCTGCCACATTAATCCAAATTACATACATCCAAAAGGAAAGAGGGCAGAGGAATAGAGAAGGGGGCTACTCATATATTCTTGGTTTCCCTCTCTGACAGACTCATTGTTGCTATTCTCCTCACCCTGTGATTCCATACACATCTATTATAATTTATTTCCCGCTAGATGCAGAGGTCCATCACCCCTTCTGCGGAAGATATTTCTACTGGACTTTGGCCCCACATTAAAATAACTAATAGGGTAGGCTCATTATTTGAAAATAACTAGAAGATCAAGCCCAGCACCAAAAGAGGAGAAGGTTAATTCCCTTTGTCTAGCCATTTGTTTCCTCAGTATTGGTCTGATTTTATGATATTATACAGTGCCCAACTTTGGAGCATTAAAAAATAAAACAAATTCACTTTACTTACCGACGTTCTTCCTTGGCATCTTTGCTCTTATATAGATGCCCGTGGAGACTATGAGTAGAACCACAGAAGTAAAGGTTAGAAGAACACTAACATTAAGGACGACGTATGGAGATGTGTCGCTCTCCTTCCCTGCACAAAGCATATAGATTTCTGTTCTTATTATTGATGATTCAGTTTTGAAACGTCCAGCACTACGTCAGGGTATGTAGAAATATACATTAAAACATGTAATAACTTAATTACTTGAAAGTGCTTAGCATGAAGTGAGATTATTAACATTCCATCATTCCAAAGATTTCCCCCAATCATGTACGCCATAAAACTTCATGGATCTACAGTATATCATGGAGCATAAGCTGCACCCAAAAAAAGTTGTATGATTTTTAATTCATGTCATCTCATCTTATCATTATAATTTTTTTAAATTTTCATACAAAATATAATATGTAAATTTTTTTAAATTTTAAAATAATAATAATATTAAAAAATAATATTTTAATAATATTTTGATTAATTCATCTAAAACGTTCTGTACATCTCGTCTCATCCGATTTCATTACCCAAATTGCATCCCCTAATTAGCGTATTGTCTGCTTCAAACTTACCAGGTGCTGCTGCAGCACGAGTCAGCCTCCTCAATAATATCCTATTTTTTCTGAGCTTTTTTATCATAGTTCCACGATCTTTTAGAGAAATATGCGTGTTCCGCCTGACCCAATCAAAAGTTTTGGAGCCGTCGACTCCAAAATGGACGCGGGGCAAGCTAAAATTAAATGGATAGGGTATGGAGGAGCAGCAAAGGCGATATTGGAAGCATGCCTCGGAGGTACGGTTAGCAGTGCAGTCGCTCTCTCCGAATGAACATAAAGAGTTTAGATCAAAGGCTGGCTGCCCGACGACTACAGAAATTAGCATGAAAATAGCAGGGCTGAAGAGAAGCAATCTTGAGGAAACCATTGCCGGCGACGTGTTCATCTTCGGACTGGCAAGGTTTAGGCCTCCGATAAAGAGTGGCTTTTAACGAAGGAGATGGTGTTCGAAGTGCGAACTAAGTGGGCTCAAATTTAGGTTTGTGGTGGAGTCGTAGGTGCCGCTTTTGAAGCAGCTTGGAAGTTTATCGTAACAAATTCGAACTCTTTTTTATCTAAAATTCAACCTCTGTTTCTAGAAACGTAAGAATATTATATATGGGTTTTGCTATTCATCCTCCCTACATTCTACATTTCACACTTTTTAATATTTTTTAATATTTTTTAAAATATTTTTTAAAATTTATTTTTTTAAACTATTTATAATTTTTTATTCACTATTCATATAAAAATATATTTGATAAAAAAAATTAAAAAAAAGATGGAGTATGGAGTGTGGTGTGAATAGTATGAGGTTGAGTAGAATTTTTGATTATACATTAACCAAACTTCCATCACTTCGTTGTCATAGATTTTGCCATACCTACGCACAGTGGCGGGACCAGAAATTCTATTTTGTTTGGGGGGGGGTTATATGATATATGCAATGACGCCGATGCTTGCATAGTATATGTATATAATATACACTTTGTTGTTTATAATTGTAAGAAAATACATTATAGACAATTTAATTTCATGTTCATTAAAATTATAAGAATATATTTTTTGGATTGTATATTTTTTAGCTCATATTTTTTTAAGTTTTAAAATTTTCGGTGGTATATATATATATATATATATTTTTTATGTATGTATATATACTCATCTTTTTATATTTTAGATGCAAAAATTATTCTTTTGATCAATAAAATATAGTTTACTGATAAAAAATTATGAACTTTAAGAAAATATAGAAACTGTTTTTTCATGCTTTTAAGAAGAGTCAAGAATTTTAGATGGGAATAGAAGAAAATTTTCATATTTTTAAATTTTTGAGATTAATATTATTTTTTATCAAATTTTATTCGAATTTAAATAATGATGATGAATTTTTTTTTTTTTTTTAAGGCAATGCTCCCTCTAACCTCAACGTGGTTCTACGACTACCTACGCAAATATTTTATGCTCGGCTAACGAAGACTTGAAAATTTCTTGAAAATCATATCCCTGTTTGGCATAAGAAATGAATAAATTAGTGGCCGGTCGGCGTGACCACTAATGATCGGTTGTATTTGTTCCATGTAGCTTCTGGATATTTAGAATTGGATCGACAAGATCCTTCATTTTCAATTAACAAAAGAAAACTCAGTTGGACTTCTCATTCATCAGCCATAGTTTCCTGGAAGACATCCTCTATCGGAATATCACTATGTCCCAAAAATTGTTCGGTTCAACATTGGATTCCATTTTAATATTTTCATGGACCAAACCAAACCAACCTGAGAGGAATTGCATAACAAGCTTATTACACATACATGAAGTCTCATTTCTCAAGTAATAATATGCAGCATATGGTGTTGGTGTTTGATAAAATAAAGAAAGAGATTGAAAGTAATCTGATAATCCTCTTCTTTTCTCATTGTATATTTCGGTACAGTGATGGTATTTATAGGCATAAAACAGAATATTCTTTACAACAGAATTTACAGAAAATAATGGGAGAGAGTGACATGTGGATTGCTGGGACCATTCTTGAGTGTTCTTGATTCTGATTCAATGCAGGGCCTTGTGCAGGGCAATGCTTGAGCTGCAGACATGATGCAGGACAGTGCTTAAGCTGTAGACGTGGTGCAGGGCAGTGCTTGAGGTGAATTCTCAGAGGTTGTTGATGCTGCAGACTTGATATTATTAACATGCCCCTGCGAGCCAAGCAGTCTTGGAAGGACAGTGAGGCTCGATCTTAAGGTGTAGAATCTGGAAACTGATAAGGGCTTGGTGAAGATGTCGGCAAGTTGATCCTTGCTAGAGAGAAAAGAAACTTGAAGAGTTTTTGCTTGAATCCGATCCCGTACAAAATGATAGTTAATGTCAACATGTTTTGTGCGAGAGTGCATTACAGGATTTACGGACAAATATGTGGCTCCCAAATTATCACAATAAAGAATAGGAGGTTTGGACAGAAAAATTTTCAATTCAGATAAAAGACCCTGTAACCATATTAGTTCACATGTAGCATGAGCCAAAACTTTGTATTCAGCTTCAGTACTAGATTGAGCAATAGTAGATTGCTTCTTGGAACTCCAACAAACCAGATTCTTACCATAGAAAACACAATAGCCTCCGATGGATTTCCTATCATCTGAGTACTCGGCCCAATTGGCATCAGAAAATGCAGCAAAAGCAGGGGAAGAAGATGGAGTAATAGACAAACCAAGATCCAAAGTGTGCTTGAGATAGCGTAAAATACGCTTAACGACTTGCCAATGAGACAAACAAGGGGCATGCATAAACTAACATACCCTATTTACAGAAAAAGCCAAGTCTGGTCTGGTAAATAGTAATATTGTAAGCTCCCAACGACACTTCTATAAAGAGTGGGATCTTCCATAAAGTGGAATCAAAGGCTGAAAGCCTTGTGGAGGATGACATAGGGCTGCTCACAGGTTTAAAATTGCTCATATTAGTCTTTTTGAGCAAATCCATCATATATTTATGCTGTAACAGTGTGATGCCAGTAGAGTCCCAATGACACTCAATGCCCAGAAAATAGTGTAAGGGTTCCAAATCTTTGAGAGGAAAATCCGCTCTCAACAATTCAAGAAGTTGAGCTAGAGCAGTCGAATGGGACCCTGTGAGAATAACATCATCTACATAGACTAAAAAATAGATGGTCACAGAATTATGATGATAAATGAACAAAGATGTGTCTGATTTGGAGACACTAAACCCGAGTTCTAGAAGACGGGAACTCAGTCACGCATACTAGGCACGAGGTGCCTGTTTAAGACCGTATATAGCTCTGTTGAGCTTGCAAACGTAATGTGAAAATTGTGGATGAACAAACCCCGGTGGTTGTGACATATATACGTGTTCATCTAAGGTATCATGCAAAAACGCATTTTGCACATCTAACTGATGAATATTCCATCCAGAAGACACAACAATAGAGAGAACCAACCTAATGGATGTGGGTTTTATAACTGGGCTGAAGGTATCTGAATAGTCGATTCCTTCAAGCTGGTTGTAGCCTTTGGCTACAAGTCTGGCTTTTCTCCATTCTATCGAGCCATCCGAAAAATGCTTAGTCTTGAATATCCATCGACAACATACAAGATTTTGATTAGAAGATGGTGGAACCAAAGACCAAGTATTATTAGTCAAAAGAGCATCAAACTCTAGCTGCATAGCCATGCGCCATTCCTGATGTTTTGTGGCTTCGATCACAGAGGTGGGCTCTTCAGGTATCTCGACAGAGGTAGCATGAGCTTGAGGAGGAGGCCACGCAATTGTGCCGTCGGTCTGAAATTTAGGGAAGTGAAGATTTGATCTGGAACGAGTTTACATTGGATAGACATTGAGGGAAGGTGTCGGGGTGGGGGAGATTGGGGGAGAAGTAGCCGATGTCCTAGGTAGGATATTTGTTTGAGGGTGTGGGCTGGATGTTGATGTTAATGTGTTGGGTTGGGAGTAAGGAGACTCGGGTGGGCTGGATGCAGATGGGCTTGATGCAGGTGATTGAGAGTTCGGTATTGGTGGTGCATTGGTTTGTTGGGCTTGGTAGGCTTGTGGTGAGTTGGGCCGAGAATGAAAGGATGGTGATCCGATAGAGTTGACTATGTTTGGGGACAATGTTGGAAGCATAGTTGCACACGGAATGGCCTAGGACTTGGTATTCTCACTGTGTGCATAAGTAGAAAAATAAAATTTGGATTCATCAAACAAGACATCTCTAGAGATGTACATGCGTGCAGTTGGTAAATGGAAACAGAGGTACCCATGGTAATCCGAACAATATCCCAGGAAAATGCAAGGAAGTGACCGAAAGTCCATTTTATGTTTATTGTAAGGTCTAAGATTAGGCCAACAAATGCAACCAAAAGATTTTAG
>CM056951.1:29185882-29220882 GCA_029856935.1 Cyclocarya paliurus
AGGTGAGCCTTTGCCTCCTTTCTTGAAACACACTTTCATTTGTTTAATCCCTAAGATAGACGATCCCATCAGCATTTGCCAAGTGTCCCTTATAAGATTTTTTTTTCTAAAATTCTGGCCCTCGTCTTGCCACTTCTTACCCAAGCTTATTTCGGCCCACCAATTGGTGCTTTTGTCGAAGGGAGAGTCATTATTGATAGTATTTCTTTGGTTCAAGAACTTACTTATAGTCTTGCTAGAAACATCAGAGGCAATAATGTTATACTCAAAGTTGACATGGCTAAAAACTTTGACAGGGTTAACTATATTTAATTCTCCCGTATACTCCGTTCCTTTGGTTTTAATGAATGCGCCGTCTCTTTATTTCGGAATTCTTTTTTTTTTTTGTTTTTTATCTTACCATACATTCTCTGTTTGCTTAAATGATACTCACTCAAGTTATTTCACTTCTAGTAGAGGTCTTAGACGATGGGACCCATTATCCCTTCCTCTTTTTATTCTTAGTGAAGAACTCCTAAGTAGAGATCTTCACCATCTTATTACTGAAGGTCATGACGCTCCTTATGCAGTCCCTAGTGGTTCCACTCCCATTTCTCATATCCTTTTTGCAGACGACCTTTTTAATTTTCACCAATGGCTCTAAAAACAATCTTTCCACCTTATGAAATTCCTTGCTATTTATGAAGACTCTTCTTTTCAAAAGATCAACCATTCCAAAAGTGTCTTCCTAGTTCATAACAAAGTCAACCATGTCCAGAAGACACATTATTGCTTCTGGTACTGGAAATAATGAAGAAAACTCCCTACCACTTACCTTTGCGCTCACCTTTCCTATGGAAAAATTCCTTCATCCGCTTATGAGTCTATCCTTCTCAAGATTCCGTAAAAAGATAGATGGTTGGAAAGGGTTGCCTACTTTTTATAGGCAATAAACTTTCCTTTATCAAATCCGTGCTCTCCTCTATTTCTTTTCATGTCCTTTTAGTCCTCAACCCAAAAAAGTCATTGATTCCATTCAAAAAGCCTATGCTAATTTCTTCTGGGGTGACATTGATGGTACAATAAGAAACATAGATTTCTTGGAATCACATCTACCATCCTTTATCGAAAGGTGGTCTTGATATTAGAAATTTACATGACATTGTTGATGTTGTTCACTATAAATTGCTTGGAGATTCGTTAACTTGAACTCTTATTGGGCTACCTTTCTTTATAAAAAATACATGAATGATGGTCTCTCAGACACTTGAATGCGTCTTTCAATAGATTACGAGGGGAAATCCCATCTGGAGGTGCTATTGCTAACTTCTCGGCTAGATCATTCATGGGGAACGAAGCATTATGTGGTCCACCTCGATTGAAAGTTTCACCCTGTAAAACTCGTACGGTTAGACGATCAAAGACAACAGTTGCGGGTGTTCTAGTATATGTTAATGAACCAGTCAACCCATTATTTTGGAGGCAGCACACGTGATTGCAGGCTGCTTGATTTCTGAGATAGTCTGCTAGTGACCAATACTCTACTCATGACCTTTTTTGTGCTCTCTGTTCAACACACAATTGGCTATTTTTTCTTTCCTTTATTTCTTTCTCTTACGGTTGTACTCTTTCCTTTCTTGTTAACATTCCTTCCTTGTATAGATCACAATGTAACCAAGTCTATATCTGTATATAAATGAAACGTCTCTTACGGGCTTGGTAAGTCGAACCAATACCCTATCACAAATCTTTCATGGTACTAGAGCCCATATAGCTCACGCTCCCAATATTCTGTCCTCTTTGTTCTTCATCAATGGCTTCCACTAACTCTACCGTTCCTTTGGTCTTTTCTCAACCAAACTTCTCTCAATTAGTTTCAGTTAAAATGGACGGTACCAATTATCTCAATTGGGTCTCCCAGTTGCTACCTGTTTTACGTAGCAATAATTTGCTCGGTTTTGTGGATGGTTCTGAGCCTGCCTTGAGCAATTTGTTTGTGACTTTGAAGGAAAGCCGACTAAGGTTGTCAATCCTGAATATACTCTTTGGAATAAGAAGGACCAATTTGTCTTAGGCTGGCTCAATGCTACGCTGACTAATAAAGTTCTTCCCTCTATCTTTGGCATAACTTTGGCCAAGCAAGTATGGGATTCACTAGCCAAAAGATATGTGTTGCACTCACCAGCACACGTCAACCGTCTCAAACGCCACCTACAAACTCTTCAGTAAGGGAGTGCTACTTGCACCGACTATTTGGCCTCAACTAAGTTTACTGCTGATCAACTTCCTGTTGTTGGCAAGCTAGTGGGTGAGGATGATCTCCTTTCCTATGTTTTGAGGGGATTAAATCCTGCTTTCAATCCTTTTGTTACTTCCGTTTCTTTTGCCTTAAGTTATGGCCTCATGAGCTTTGATGATTTCCAATCAGAATTATTGTCTTATGAACTCATGATTGAAAGCCAAATAAAGGCCATGGAGCAACCAACCTTTGCAATGCTTGCTGGAAAAAATCACAACCAGGGAGGTCAATCTCGCTACAAGTCGAATTTTCCTTCAAATTTTCCTCTAAAAAATGGACAACGGCAAGGTCAGCACAAACCATCGTATCCTAAACCACAACAGCAACCTATCAAGCCTAACGGATCCTCTTCTAATTCTATGTCCAATGGCAACTCCTATAATCGCACTCCATGTAAAATCTGTGGAAAGACAAGCTACCAAACCTTGGATAGTTATCATCGTATGGACTACAGTTATCAAGGACGACATCCACCAATGCAACTTGCTACCATGGTTGCTCAAAGCAACACTGTTCATGAAGAGGAGAACTTGTGGTATGCTGACTCAGGCGCAAATCAGCACATTACTAATGACATTGCTAATTTCTCTTTGTAGGAAACATATATTGGTAAAGATTCAGTGGTTGTAGGTAACGGATCTGGTCTTCCCATCTCCAATATTGGCTCCTTTTCTATACAACTTCTAAATAAACAATTCTCCTTTCACGATGTGTTACACTATCCTAATGCCATGCTTAACTTGCTTTCTATCAATAAGTTTTGTGTGGATAATTAGTGCTATTTTCTTCTAACTGACACTCATTTTTTTGTCAAGGACAAGACCTCGGGAAGAACACTTCTGGAGGGATCCAGTGAAGGTAGACTCTATCTTATTGCGTTAAATAAATTTTTTCAAAATAATTGCGGTGCACGTGTAGCTCTCTTTGGGATCAAAACCTCTCCAGATATGTGGCACACTAGGCTTGGACATCCTTCCTCTCAAGTGACCAAGCACATTATTTCTCATTTCAAGCAACCTGTTGTTGGGTCATTCTCTCAAGAGTCAGTTTGTTCATCTTGTCAATTAGGCAAAAGTAAATGATTACCGTTTACTCAGTCTACTAGAGTATCTGTTAGTCCATTGGAACTTGTCCATTCCGATGTTTGGGTCTCTCCTATCTCGTCTCTAAGTGGTTGTCGATACTATGTTATTTTTGTAGACGATTTTTCATGTTTTACATGGATGTATCCCATTTCCACTAAATCAGAAGTTTTTCATTGTTTTGTTAAATTTAAAATTTTAGTGGAAAACCTCTTCTCTTACAAAATCAAACAATTTCAATCTGATAATGGTGGAGAATACACATCTCATCAATTTCTTTCTTTCTTAATTCTGATGGTATTCTTCACCGTCTAACTTGCTCATACACCTCTCAACAAAATGAGGTTGCCGAAAGGAAACATCGGCACATAATGGAGATTGGATTATCCTTATTGGCTCAATCCAACCTTCCACAAAATTTTTGGGTTGACGCCTTTTTCACTGTTATTTTTTTAATTAATTGCCTCCCCACTCCAACTCTACAATCAGACTCCCCTTATAGTCTTCTTTTCAAGCAACTTCCAGATTACTCTCATTTAAAATCTTTTAGGTGTGCTAGCTATCCCCTTCTTCGACCCTATAATTCCAACAAGCTCGCTTTTCGCAGTAGGCAGTGCATTTTTATTGGTTACTCGTCTAATCATAGAGGTTATCATTGTCTTGATCCCATCTCAAAGAAAGTCTATTTGTCACGACATGTTATTTTTTATGAAAATTTTTTCCCAGCAAAGGATACGTCTACTCTCGCTTCCCCACAAGGAAATTCTTCTCATGAGGTACGTCCTACACTCTTTCCTTCTATGAATGATCTCCCATTGCCTACACATTTGGTGCCCACTTCAGTCGACATTGTTGACTTTTCCTCCACCGACAATCCCTCATCTCATTCAATTCTTGATCCTCCTATTTCTTCTCCCATTGATCGCATATCCTCTCCCACTGACAATCTCTCCTCTCATTTAATTCTTGATTCTCCTATTCCTTCTCCCACCGATCACATATCTTCCTCTCCTCCCTCTAATATCGAGCCACATTCACACATCGTCTCTCATCCCTTACCATCATTAGACACCTCCCATTCACCTCCTTTAAACACCTCTGCCACCGACTATCCTTCTACATGTTCCCACATTGTGACTCAATCCCAAGCTGCCTCCTCCCGCCCCAAACACTTCCCAGACTATATCACCAATTATTCCAATTGACATCCCATATCGGCCTTGGCCATGGTTCCGTTACCTAAAGCACCTCTGAATTTTTCACAAGTTATTGTTTATGCAGAGTGGAAAATGAAGATGGATGAGGAATATGCTGCTTTGATTGCCAACAATACTTGGACTCTTTGTCCCCCGACCTCTACATCACGATATCATTGGTACTAAGTGCGTCTATAAAACTAAACCCAAGGAGGATGGTTCCCTTGATCGGCGCAAAGCACGGTTAGTGGCTAAAGGGTTTAATCAAGTTAGTGGCATTGATTTTTCAGAGACCTTTAGTCCTGTTATTAAACCGGCTACAATCCGAATTGTTCTAGCTCTTGTCGTGTTCTTGATTGGGATATCAAGCAGTTAGATGTGTCCAATGCCTTTCTTCATGGCACTCTTGAAGATGAGGTCTATATTTCACAACCTCAAGACTATGTTGATTTGCACCACCCCGATTATGTGTGTCGCCTACATAAAGCTCTCTATGGCTTAAGACAAGCCCCTCGGGTTTGGTTCAATCGGTTTTCTCAATATCTGTTGGAGCTTGGTTTTCAAGGCTCTTTCGTTGATCACTCTCTTTTCACCTATCACAAGTCTGACCTTAATGTTTTTCTTCTTGTATACGTAGATGACATTCTTATTATAGGGTCTGGCAGCTCCTTCATCACATCCTTGGTTCAACAATTGCGGTCTGAATTTTTGTTGAAAGACTTGGGCTCTCTCCACTATTTCCTCGGCATTCAAGTTACAAGGGATTCTCATGGGTTGCACCTTCGCTAGTCTAAGTATATCTTGGACATCTTAGATTGGGCGCATATGGTTGGTGCTAAACCATATTTCGCCCCTTGCACCTCCGGCTCCAAACTTGTCTTCTCGAGTGGTGATCCTCTTCCCCATGCCACTGCAAATCGACAAGTTGTTGGTTCTCTTCAATATTGCACCCTTACACGTCCAGAGATTGCTTACTCCGTTAATCAACTTTGCCAGCATCTTCACTCTCCCACCACTAGTCACTAGACGATGGCTAAACGTGTTCTTCGCTATCTCAAGGGTACAGTTGATCATGGCCTCACTTTCTCCAAAGGCCCTATCCAATTAAATGCCTTTAGTGACTCTGACTGGGTGGGTGATCCTAATGACCGCCGCTCCACCACCGGCTTTGGTATTTTCTTCGATCCTTGCCTAATTTCCTGGTGTGCCAAGAAACAACTTGTGGTGGCTCACTCTAGCACCAAAGCTGAATATCGGGCTTTAGGAATGACCGTGGCCGAGCTCTATTGGATTCGCATGGTCCTTAAAGATCTCCATATCTCCCTTGCTACGGTCCCTTACATTTGGTGTGATAATTTCGGTGCCATTGCTCTCGCTTCCAATCCCTTTTTTCATGCTCGTACCAAGCATGTTGAAGTGGATGTTCATTTTATCTAGGAGAAAGTTCTTAACAAAGATGTGTAATTAAATTTCTCACCACGCATGATCAGATAGCCGATATCTTCACTAAGAGCCTCACCTCTTCTCGGTTTCTATTTCTCAAATCCAAGCTCATGGTTGGCCTTCCCCCTATTCGCTTGCAGGGGCATGTTAATGAACCAAGTCAACCCATTATTTTGGAGGCACAACGTGATTGCAGGCTGCCTGATTTCTCAAGATACTCTGCTCATGACTTTTTTGGCGCTCTCTGTTCAACACACAGCTGGCTATTTTTTCTTTCCTTTATTTCTTTCTCTTACAGTTGTACTCTTTCCTTTCTTGTTAATATTCCATCCTTGTATAGATCACAATGTAACCAAGTCTATATCTGTATATAAATGAAACGTCTCTTATGGGATTGGTAAGTCAAACCAATACCCCTTCATAAATCTTTCAGTATATGTTCTACCACTACTCAACAATCCTTGTACCAGTCCTCGTACTTGTTTTCATAAGACGCAAAAGGAAGAATGCAAAACTACCCAGTTAGGGGGACTCATTAACTGTAGCAACGTGGAGAAGAATTTCTTACCTAGAACTCGAACGAGCAACTTATGGCTTTAGCGAAAGTAACTTGGTTGGGAAAGGGAGTTTTGGCTTGGTGTACAAAGGGATACCTTCATACAGGATTAATGTTGCAGTGAAGGTTTTTAACTTGAATCTACAAGGAGCATTAAGAAGTTTTGAGGCTGTATGTGAAGTATTGTGCAGAATTCGTCATAGGAATCTTGTCAAAATCATCAGTACCTGTAATAACATTGAATTTAAAGCCTTGGTAATAGAGTACATGCCCAACGGGAGCCTTATGCAGTGGCTGTATTCTCATGACTTCTTTTTGGATATCCTACTGAGATTGAACATGATGATATAGATGTTGCATCATCATTGGAATATCTCCATCATGGTTATTCTGTTCCTGTCGTTCATTGTGATTGGAAGCCCAGCAACATTCTCCTAAATGAAGATATGATTGCACATGTTGGGGACTTTGGCATTTCCAGATTCTTGGGTGACGGAGATTCTATGACTCAAACCATGACACTTGCCACTGTTGGTTATATGGCACCAGGTGATGTTCCTAGCTTATAATTTCATATTTATGTCTACACTTCCTCGAACAAAGTTTTAAGAACAATATTCAAGCTTTTTCCTTCTAAACTATTTGAGTGAAGATGTTTTCTTACTATAAAATTTAATCAAACCCGTAGAGTATGGATCACAAGGGATCATTTCCACGAGTGGAGATGTATATAGTTATGACATTTTGCTGATGGCACCTTCACAAAAAAGAAGCCCACGGACGAAATGTTTGCCGGAGAAATGAACCTAAAACGTTGGGTAAAAGAGTCACTACCCCACGTAGTAATCAAAGTTGCTGATGCAAATTTTCTAGAGACAGATGACGAGCATTTTTCTGCTAAGCAAGAGTGTATATTGTCCATGATTAAATTGGCCATGGATTGTTCAGAAGAAGCACCTGAAGAGAGGGTAAACATGAGAGAAGTCATAACAACACTAAAAAAGATATCAAAATGAATTTCCTGAAGGATGTTGGAGGCCGGAGCTTGAAAGCATGAAATTTATCTTCCTTGTTTGTGCATTTCCTAGTTAGTAATTAATTAGGCTACTCCATTAATAGATTAGTAGGAAGAGGTCAAAGCATGGAGTGAATGGGCCATTTGCTAATATTAATTAAGATATAATTATTGTCTCAAAACCAATGAAGTAATGTTGCTGAAGGGTTGTAAACTTGTACGACTGATTATTAATTAAGTTAGGCCATATTTATAGTTGTCATGCTTTTTTCTTCCCCAAGAAAATGCATTCTACTTTCTTTGTTATATTATAAAATTTGTTTTAAAAAATAAAAGTCTTTTCATTTATATATCAGATTCTATAAAAAAAAAAAAAATAGCGAGTGGTGCTTAGAATTATGCTTAAAAAAAAATTTGCCATCGTTAGCATTGGACTCTCCACCCCCTTGGAACCATTCCACTTAAAAAGTTATTCACACATTTTTTATCAATCCTTATCTGTTTTTGACGTTTTGCTTAAAGAGAAAATAATATTAAAAATAGTAATGCCTAAGCGTATCACTGCAAATTTATTGACTTACTTTTTCTAAAATCAAAGGAATTTTTTCAAAAGATGAATTGACTGATTATAATTTTTTTCCGAACTTTTTTGTCCGCAAGAAAGCTACCATATCTCTTATATTCTCTCTGTGTCAGATGATGTGAAATAATAATGTGATTTTTGTAGAATACAGTAATAAAACATTTTACCTCGCGTCCAAAATGAATACGTTGCAGTTTCCCCACCGTTTCTTCTGTCCTCTGCTCTATCTCTCTCAAACCAGATCTAAAAGTTTATGTTTCAACCGCCCCACCGTTGAAGGGTGTCGACCACAACCGACTTGCCCTGCTCAGCCCAGCACACGAGTCCATACGTTGAGGGGACAGGTATATCACCTTGAACGGCGCCGTTCATCACCTTCAGCGGTTAAGAGAGGAACGAATTCGGCAGTTATGAGAGGAACGAGTATTGCTAGTACGGGATATGGGAGTTTTCGTATTTCAAAATGAAAATGAAGATAAAATGGGAAATGGTCATATTAAAATCGAGAGGGGCACAACTCACGGAAAATTACATCATGAAAGAAAAATCACATCATGACAAAAGTTTTAAGATCTCATTTGTATTTAGAGATGGAATAAAATGAAATGAAATGAGTTGAGATTAAAATTAAAATATAAAATAAAGTATTATTAGAATATATTTTTTGAAATTATTTTTATTTTAAAATTAAAAAAAATTGAATTGTTTATTTTATTTTATATTAAAATTTAAAAAAATTATAATGATTATATAAGATAAAATGAGATGAATTTAAAAAAGTTAAATCTTTTTTATTTTATTTTATATTAAAATTTTAAAAAATATAATCATAAAATTGAAATAAAATAAAATAAAATAAAATATTTTCTAAAAACAAACTATACCTAATACTAATATGAAAAAACAGTTTTAACAGAGAAAATATAAAAATAATCCACAAAGTACACATGTGGATTAACCGCAAGTAACACACTTACGTATGACCTTGCAAAACGCTTACGTATGTTCCCATGACGCACAGCTGTACGACTAGAACAAAGCTTTTTCAGATCTTCCCACACAAGCAATGCTTCTTCTTTTCATTCTTTATTAAAGTTATTTATACCTTCGAGGTTTAATTTTAAGATCTTTATATAATTAAGAGAAACAAAAAAACAAAAAAATAAAAATCTTCCACCCACCTTATTTCACCCCCACTCATTTGCTTATGGGAATCAATGGTAAGCTCACCAGGCTGCTGTTGCAGGAAATAAGCAGAAGAAACTGTCATGATTTTCTTCAAAGAACTTCCAATTATTCAAGAGATCCAAGCCCAAGTGCTTTCCATCGAAGGCCATACTCAAAGTCTAGAGCTTCAGTACTGGAAGAGGTGTTTGAAGCTGATGTTCCAGAAGAAAGAAGCCCCGTCTGCATTTACAAGGTCCCAGCTAATATGCGTCGGGTGGAAAGAAAGGCTTATGAACCCAACGTTGTTTCCATCGGTCCATACCATCATGGAGTAGAGCGGCTGCAAGACATGGAAGAGCTCAAACAGAAATTTGTTCGCCGCCTCTTTGATCGAAGCCGCGAGAATGAAGTACTCGAGCTTGAGCTTGTGAAGGATGCCATGGGGAAACTGGAGGAAGAAGCTCGAATCTGCTATGGGGAAGAAATCAAACTAGGAAGTGAGGAATTTGTCGAGACGATGGTTATTGATGGCTGCTTCATTGTTGAGCTGTTGAGAGAGGCATGGCAGCACAAGCTACGTGGACACCCAATACCTTTCATCAAAAGATGGATGTTGCCCGCTCCTCGTCGCGATCTGATCATGCTTGAAAACCAGCTCCCACTCTTTGTTCTGACTAAATTATTTGAAATGACAAGCAGCACTCCTGCTGAATTACCGCCATCTTTGCAACAGCTTGCACTTCACTTCTTTAATCCTTTATTGCCAAGAGGTTGGGAAGCACCACCACCAAAGATCAGTATTGCAACTGAAGTAGTCTTCAAAGCAAGGCACTTGCTTGATCTTTTCCGCTCTAGCACTCTCCCGATCGAATGTGCAAGAGGGAAACAACCCAAAATGATCCGTTCAATAACATAGCTAAAAGAAGCGGGCGTCAAAGTTCAGAGAGCAAAACATCTCAAGCCACTTGACATAACATACGAGGAAAGTGTGCTGAAGATCCCTCCTCTTTACATCGACGATTACAAGGGCACTGTGTTTCGCATCATGGTGGCATTCGAGAAATGCCACCACAGTTGCCATCCAGACGTAACAACGTACTTGTTTTTCTTCGACGGACTCATTAACTCAACCAAGGACGTGGGACTTCTCCATTGTGATGAAGTTCTTCACCATTCTCTCGGCAGCAACAAAGAGGTTGCGAAACTTGTAAACAAGATCTGCAAGGAGATTGATATGGATGCAGATGAGTCATATCTATTCATGGTGGTGGATGACGCCAACTCTTTCTTCTGTTCTCTTTATGGGAAAGTGAGAGCAGGATTGGTGCGGCACTACTTCAGCAGCTGGGTGGTAGGGATCTCAACTCTGGGCGCAGTTTTTGCTGTTTATCTCACCCTGATTCAGACTGCCTCCGGAGTGGCAGGCGCCCTGGATCGCTTGAAAGTTGTCGACTTCCGCTCGCATCTGAAAGATTCCTTGTTGCTTCCTTTCTTTGGTACCAAATAAACCTCGCTCGGCCGGAGGAAATGAATCCTTAGCGTAACCAGCTAGCTAGCTAGCACGACCTTCGAAGGAAATGTTTTGTTCTTTATATGCACCAAAATGTTTGTAATGTTTTGTTATAGACTTTGTTTCTTCGATTGTAATCAGCTTTGTCATCTCTATGGCTTAAACAAACCGTTTGAAAGCTGTTTTAAAAGATTGGAATCGCTTGATTTTTGGTAATGTTTTTCAAAACCTTGCTGATTTACGTGATAAAATACAGGTTGCTAAACTCTTTTTGCAAAACTCTGCTCTTAACTCTGATCTGGTCATTTTGCACAATTTTAAAAAAAGGTGCAATGACAAACTGCTCCAAGAACAAATCTTTTATAAGCAAAAATCTAGAATTAAATGGTTATGTGAGGGTGACAAAAACAGTAATTTCTTCCATCAAATGGTTGCTCACAAGAGGAAAACGGCTTATATTACCTCCTTTACTCTCCCCGATGGTTCTTCCTCCTCTGAGCATAAGATTATTTATTCAGCTGCTGTGGATTTCTTCAACAATCACTTAATTGTTTCTCCGACTCACTCTTCCATCTCTTTGTCTGATTTAATTCCTAACTTGATTTCTGATGTTGATGACACTTTGATGCTCAAACTTCCTTCATTAGAAGAAGTAAAGCAAGCTGTCTATAGCATCTCTTTAGACTCAGCTCCTGGTCCGGATGGTTTCTCTTCTTTTTTTTACACCTTTTGTTGGTCTATTATCCATTCATACCTCTTTGAAGCGATTACTGGTCTTTTCAGAGGTGAGCCTTTGCCTCCTTTCTTGAAGCACACTTTCGTTTGTTTAATCCCTAAGAAAGAAGATCCCTCCACTTTCTCTGATTTTAGATCCATCAGCCTTCGCCAAGTGTGTTATAAGATTTTTTTCTAAAATTCTGGCCTCTCGTCTTGCCACCTTCTTACCCAAGCTTATTTTAGCCTGCCAATTCGTGCTTTTGTCAAAGTGAGAGTCATTATTGATGGTATTTCTTTGGTTCAAGAACATACTTATAGTCTTGCTAGAAACATCAGAGGCAATAATGTTATGCTCAAAGTTGACTTGTCTAAAGCCTTTGACAGGGTCAACTAGATTTAACTCTCCTGTGTACTTCGTTCCTTTGGTTTTAATGAATGCGCCATCTCTTTATTTCAGAAATATTTTTTTTTTTATCATACCATACATTCTCTATTTGCTTAAATGATACTCACTCAAGTTATTTCACTTCTAGTACAGGTTTTAGACGAGGGAACCCATTATCCCTTCTTCTTTTTATTATTAGTGAAGAACTCCTGTGTAGAGGTCTTCACCATATTATGACTGAAGGTTATGACACTCCTTATGCAGTCCCTAGGGGTTCCACTACCATTTCTCATATCCTTTTTGCGGATGACCTTTTAATTTTCACCAATGGTTCTAAAAACAGTATTTCCACCCTTATGAAATTCCTTACTATTTATGAAGACTCTTTTGGTCAAAAGATCAACCATTCCAAAAGTGTCTTCCTAGTTTATAACAAAGTCACCATGTCCAGAAGACACATTATTGCTTCTGCTATCGGAAATAATGAAGAAAACTCCCTACCACTTACCTTTGCGCTCCCCTTTCCTATGGAAAAATTCCTTCCTCCTCTTATGATTCTATCTTTCTCAAGATTCGTAAAAAGATAGATAGCTGGAAGGGTTGCCTACTTTTTATAGGCGAGAAACTTTCCTTAATCAAATCCGTGCTCTCCTCTATTTCTTTTCATATCCTTTTGATCCTCAACCCAAAAAAATCATTGATTCCATTCACAAAGCCTATGCTAATTTCTTTTGGGGTGACATTGATGGTAATAATAAGAAATATAGATTTCTTGGAATCACATCTACTGTCCTTTATCGAAATGTGGTCTTGATATTAGAAATTTACATGACATTGTTAATGCTCTTCACTGTAAATTGGCTTGGAGATTCGTTAACTCAAACTCTTATTGGGCTACCTTTCTTTATACAAAAATACATAATGATGGTCCCTCAAATACTTGAATGCGTCTTTCAATAGATTACAAGGGGAAATCCCATCTGGAGGTGCTTTTGCTATCTTCTGGGCTAGATCATAGGTAATGAAACATTATATGGTCCACCCAGATTGAAAGTTCCACCCTGCAAAACTAGTAGTGTTGGACGATCAAAGACAGCAGCTGCGGGTGTTCTAGTATATGTTCTACCACTACTGATAGCAATAATCCTTGTACCAGTCCTTGTACTTGTTTTCACAAGACGCAAAAGCAAGAATGCAAAACTACGCAGTTAGGGAGACTTGTTAACTGTAGCAGCGTGGAGAAGAATTTCTTACCTAGAACTCGAATGAGCAACTGATGGCTTTAGCGAAAGTAACTTGGTTGGGAAAGGGAGTTTTGGCTCGGTGTACAAAGGTATACATTCAGACGGGATTAGTGTTGCAGTGAAGGTTTTTAACTTGAATCTACAAGGAGCATTAAGAAGTTTTGAGGCTGAATGTGAATTATTGTGTAGAATTCGTCATAGGAATCTTGTCAAAATCATCAGTAGCTGCAATAACATTGAATTTAAAGTCGTGGTACTGGAGTACATGCCCAACGAGAGCCTCATGCAATGGTTGTATTCTCATGACTTCTTTTGGATATCCTACTGAGATTGAACATGATGATAGATGCTGCGTCATCATTGGAAGATCTCCATCATGGTTATTCTGTTCCAGTCATTCATTGTGATTTGAAGCCCACCAACATTCTCCTAAATGAAGATATGATTGCACATGTTGGGGACTTTGGCATTTCCAGATTCTTGGGTGACGGAGATTCCATGACTCAAACCATGACACTTGCCACTATTGGTTATATGGCACCAGGTGATGTTCCTAGCTTATAATTTCATATTTATGTCTACACTTCCCCTAAACAAAGTTTTATGAACAATATTCAAGCTTTTTCCTTCTAAATTATTCGAGTGAAGATGCCTTCTTACTATAAAATTTAATAAAACCTGTAGAGTATGGATCACGAGGGATCATTTCCACGAGTGGAGATGTATACAGTTATGGCATTTTGCTGATGGAAACCTTCACAAGAAAGAAGCCCACGGACGAAATGTTTGCCGGAGAAATGAACCTAAAATGCTGGGTAAAAGAGTCACTACCCCACCCAGTAATCAAAGTTGCTGATGCAAATTTGCTAGAGAGAGATGACGAGGATTTTGCTGCTAAGCAGGAGTGTATATTGTCCATGATGAAACTGGCCATGGATTGTTCAGAAGAAGCACCTGAACAGAGGGTAAACATGAGAGAAGTCATAACAACACTCAAAAAGATCAAAATGAATTTCCTGAAGGATGTTGGAGGCTGGAGCTTGAAAGCATGAAATTTATCTTCCTTGTTTGTGCATTTCCTAGTTAGTAATTAATTAGGCTACTCCATTAATAGATCAGTAGGAAGAGGTCAAAGCATGGAGGGAATGGATCATTTGCTAATATTGATTAAGATATAATTATCAATGCAATGAATTGTCTCAGAACCAATGAAGTAATGTTGCTGAAGGGTTGTAAACTTGTATGACTGATTATTAATTAAGTTAGGCAGATATTTGCAGTTGTCATGCTTTTTTCTTTCTCGAGAAAATGCATTCTACTTTCTTTTTTATATTATAAAATTTCTTTTAAAAAATAAAATTATTTTCATTTATATCTCAGATTCTATAAAAAAAAATAGTGAGTGGTGCCTAGAATTACTCTTAAAATTTTTTTTGCCATCATTAGCATTGGATTCTCCATTCCCTTGGACCCATTCCACTTAAAAGTTAATCACACATTGTTTATCTATCTTTGTTTATTTTCGACCTTTTGCTTAAAAAGAAAATAATATTAAAAAAAGTAATGCCTAAGAGCTCTAATAGTAGGCTTAGCTAAAATCAAATTTTAGCTAAAGAATAGCTAAAGTGTAAAATAAAGCTCAACATTGGGCTAGTTAAATATACAGTAAATTTAGCTTTACATGAAGGGGCTGGCTAAATTTGTTGAGCCAAAATAAGTTGGCCAAATATTACTTTTAAGTAAAATATTCCTTTCCCGTTGGTTTTCACTCCCGCGTAATAGAAATTATTCTCAGATTAGCTCTCTTCATTCTCAAACCATTGCAACACTGTTGGAGAAATTACCATCGCGTGAACGACATTTTTGGTCTCAGACCATTGCAAGACTTCATCATTCTCATCTCTATTTGCCAAAATTTGTCAACTTGTTCCCAGGTAATGTTTTTGTCAACTTAATTGCTATTTCAATTTTTTTTTCTGCTTGTTTTGTGAATCTGTAACTTTTTCTTCATTCTCATCTACTGGTGTATTTTAGAATATTTGGTGTTTGCTATTTGTACATTGAAAGAACTTTGCTATTGATTACTTTTGTGAAAAAGCAGTAGCACATGTGCCTTCTTTATGTTTGTGGAAATGCTCTGGACTCCCAATCTAATAGAACTGGTTTGCTTTTCCTATTTCCTGTAATCAAAGTATAAAATGAATGTAAAAATTGAAAAGGGAGAGGAATCACTTCTTTTCCATTACTTAGAGCAATAGCCATTTGTATGGACAATGGTCTTAACAAATGTTACCCATTACGGATAAATGCCATCAGTAAGATAGTATCTCATTGCATAGTTATGACCATTAATAGTGTAATTAACAGTCGGAGTAAGCCATTGGGCAAGGTCAGAAAATATAAATGATCTATCAAGCACATTTATATCATTATGAGATCCTGATAATCCAAAAAAAGCATGCCAAATCCGTAGATCGTAAGAAGCCACTGCTTCTAAAATAATTGTTGGTTCGTGGATATGACCAGAGTACATACCATGCCAAGCAGTTGGGCAGTTCTTCCACTTCCAGTGCATACAATCAATGCTCCCTAACATACCTGGAAATCCACGTTTCTCACCAACTACGAGCAGTCTAACAATGTCATCATTGTTAGGTTTCCTTAAGTACTCTTCAGAAAAAATTGAAACAACTGCTTTGACAAACATTTTTAGGCTTCTTAATGTGGTAGTCTCTCCAATCTTCAAATATTCATCCATAAAATCAGTCGTGACACCATATGCAAGCATCCTCAAAGCAGTTGTTATTTTTTGAAGGGAAGAAAAACCAAGCCTTCCAGAATTTTCTCGTCTTTGGACAAAATAAGGTTCATGGGCTTCTACCGCAGCTTGGATACGAAGAAATAGAGAACGACTCATTCGAAACTCATTCGAAAATATTTGTGAGGATAGATTGGAGAATCAGCAAAATAGTCACGAAAAAGATTTTGGTGGGCTTGCAATCGATCGCGCCTTATGAATTTACGTAATTTTTTAGAAGAACCACGTGAACTTGATCCTTCTTCTTCCAAAACAAGTTGTCTCGCTATCTCAAATTCTTCATCAGAATCTGAATCGATAAATGTCATTTTGTGAAAAAGTGAACGATCCATTGAGAGTAAATGAAAATAAAAGATTTCACAAGGACACTTGAGTTGAAGTGAATAAAATTGTTGATGAAATGTTATATTATATAGTGGAAGAATATAACCGTTGGAGAAATATAGCAGTTAAAAATATAACCGTTGGAAAAAATATAACCGTTGGAAAAATATAGCCGTTAGAATATATAGCCATTGGAGAAATATAGCCGTTAAAAAATATAACCGGTAGAGTAATATAGCCGTTAGAAAATATAACCGTTGAGAAAAATATAACCGTTAAAAAATATAACCGTTGAAGAAATTCAAATTGCAATTAGAATTAAAATAAATAAAAAGTTTAAAATCAATATTTTAATAGAATAGTGAAAGATTTGTTGAGCCTGTTATTTGATGTTGTGAAAAGTGGCTAGCTAAAATTTGTAAAAGTGAATTTTTTAGTCAAATTTTAACTAAAGTTTGTTGAGTCCACTACTAGTGCTCTAAGTGTATCACTGCAAATTTATTGAGTTACTTTTTCTAAAATGTAAAAACCAATGGAATTTTTTGAACGGATGAATTGACTGATGATAAATTTTTTTCTGCACTTTTTTGTCTGCACAAAAGCTACCATATCTCTTATATTCTCTCTATGTGTAAGATGATATGAAATAATGATGTAATTTTTACAGAACACAGTAATAAATAAATTTACCTCGTGTCCAAAATGAATCCGTTGCATTTTCCCCACCGTAATAATGATCTCCTTTCTATTTCGGGCCATACTGGACGCGACATATTTTTCCATCACTGTAGATCGCAAACGTCGCAAGTCTTTTCATACGGCGCCTGAACGTAACGTTCCTTCTTCCTTAAGTCTTGTTTGTAAACAGGGTCTGTTCAGTTCCCAACACTTGGAGCCTCGAACCAGGTGACGTTTTGTTCGTCCCAGTATTTAAGGGTAATCCGGGCCTTGGGCTCCAACTCGGTCCATGTTTCAGCCCTAATTCAGCCCAATCTTCGTGTTTGGGTTGAGCTTGGCCTTTCCTTTGACCCCATATATGGGGATGAGATATTTCCCCTTCACAGTACCCCGCTAATTTTTAGCACACGTGTGGGTTGGAAATTACAAAAACCTTTTTCTTTTCCTCGATTTTTTAAACAAGCTTGGTTAATCATTAGTGCCATCTTCATTAATTAGAGTCGTGCTTTGGTCAGTTACATGCACGTGGATGGTAGGTAAAACATCATTCTGCCTCTCCGTGGTTGAGCACTGCTTTGCATTTCATGCTGCCATTTAAAACATCCTATCGTTTCATCATCAGGTACCTTTCCATCTTTTCCTCCCCATCGACCTTCTCTTCGACTTCCTGCTAACCTTTCAAGATTTCAAGCTGCTCCGAGTTCTTTACTTAGGGTTTCCATGGCAGATGGTGAAAGAGATTCTCGATACAAGTAATTCGCTAGGAAGGGGTGGAGGTCGATTATGACCAACACCGACTTGCGTGCATTATGCAAGGATTTTTCCCTCTCGGATGAAACTTCTATTGAGGTCCTCCACCCTCGTGCAACAATGGTGGACGAGGATGGCCTGGCTACAGTGGTGGTGCTTTCCCCCAGATGTTCTACATTGGATTGCGTCTGCCGGTCTGTGGTCTGGTCTGTGATATTTTGGATTTTCTACAACTTGCTTCGGCACAACTTCATCCGAACGCTTGGCGTTTGGTCCTAGCCAGTTGTATGGCTTTTCGAGTTGTTCTGACTGGTCGAGAGGATTATCCTGACTTAACTGATCGGGAGTTCCTATCGGTGTACCAGATCAATCGTCTAGCCGGTAATCTCTACAGTTTCTAGTCCCCTTCTTCGGAAAAGTGTTTCACTTATTTAGAGAAGAAATATTCGTCTCTGAATGAATGGTATTGCCGGTTCTTTTTTATCAGGGGGACGGGTTGGGAGTGCCCGAAAGAGGAAGCTGAATATAAAGAGTTCCCCATCTGGTCCGTTTGGGGCAAGGTTCCAAATTCTAAATCTCTCTTTATCGATTTATCGAAGAGGGAAAAGTCTAGGATTTTCGTCGTGATATCTTGGGTGGTGGCCCACCCTTCCTTAGCAGAAGTCGATTCACTGCTGAATGATGATTACATTCGACGCTACCTAGTTGCTCCTTACCGTAGTCACGTGATGGGTCGAGATTTCTTGATGGACCACACCTCTTCTACCAAAATTAGCTAGAACAGAAGGAATGGCTTCTATCGTGGCTCAAGCCGCGCCCGTTAGGAAAGTCCCAATGGTTCCTCCTCGTCTTACAGAACCGAGCGTTCTTCGTGAGGGAAAAAAGGGTTCTTCAGCAGGCGGGCTCGGAGGATAACCCTCGCCCTCAAGTTAAGAAGAGCAGGTCCGAACGGGCCAGCTCGGGGAGCCATCTTGAGGGTACTGCCAAGGCTAGGGGTCCCGCCCTGACTCTTATGGAGAGCAACTCCCCAAGAGCTGTTGAAGGCACCACCGTTATCCGAGCCACTTCTGGCCCCTCCCGAGCTGCTCCATCACGAGGTACACTTAACATTCCCAGAATCATCTTCTCTCTCTCTTCTCTTCTTCTTCTTTTTTTTTTAACTTCCCGAGCGGAAGATGACTATGCTCAATTTCCTTCTTTCAGTTCCTTCTGGGGGAGAGGAGGTAGATATTGCCATTAATTTTCTATTTACTTCAGTGTCTCGGGGTCCTGGCCTGGTGACGGAAGGTTTTTCCTCCTTCAAGGAAACTGTAATCCAAGAGGAGGTCCCTCCTCACCGAGCACCAATCCATTCTGAGGAAGTGTTGGCTGAGGCCGAGGCTTACTTGATGGAGCAATTATCTGATGCCCCCCTTTCGCCCCTGGGGCTAGCTGTTGTGACACCTCCCCATTCTATTGGAAGGAGGAGTTCAACACCTCCCGTTCTTGCAGTTCCTCGTCCTGAAGAGGCCTCAGAACAACTTGAGTTCGGGCAGCTTTGTTCCGCGAAGACCTCCGGGCCAGCTCTTCTTAAGGTCCCAGTCTCCTCTTTTGTGCCAGAACCGACCATGGAGGTTATTCCCCCAGTGATTGCCAAGATTACCCCAGGTTTCCAACCTTCTCAGGTATCCATCTCTTCTTCTTTCCTTGCACCCTCCGTTTGTTTATTATACATATTTTTTGTTATGATGATTCGTGTTAACGGTCTGGTTCAGGAGGACACAGTCCCTCCGACTGGGTCTTCGCCTCAGCTTTATGGTGGTAATGCTGTAGAAAAGGCGGAGGATGACACTCCACCTGTGAGTGGTTCACCTCGTCCGGGGGCTGTCCAGGGTGAGAGCTTGGCTCCTGCTGAGGAGCAGTTAAGTCTCCTATCTCCTTCCCAGCGGGACCCCTCAAGCTGAGATTCTTCCCGAGCGTGGGGGAATTCCGACTTGCCTTCCCCCCAAAACAACGTCATGCTTGCCCTGGAGTGGGGAGTGTCGCCCTCCTCTTCTGGGCCGGAAGGTGGCTCGGGTCATTGGAAGGCTCGATCTGAGTTTTTTGAAGCCCAGGCCCGGAAGTTCAGACCTTTATTTGCCAAGGTAAGTATATATATATATTTCAACGTCCTATTGATAAGCATGGTCTTCTGCGGATCTTTCAAGCTGTCGACCAACTGGCTGAGATGGTTTCGCAAGAGAGGTAGGCTCTTGAAGAGGATCTAAGGGATCAAAGAGTGTTGAATAACTTGTTGAAGTTGCGCGGGAAACGATTGGAGGCTAACCTTCAGATCGCCGAGGCGAGGAATGCATCCTTGAGGAGTGACAACATGCTTTGCCATGAGCGGCTCCGCACCTAGCGAAAGGAGGCTGAGGTTTTGGCGCATAAATTGAAGGTAATGACCCTCGAGCTTGAGCTTAAGGATAAGGAGATCTAGCTAAAAGACATGGAGGAGGAAGTGACCCACGAGAAGATATCCTTACTGACCGAGGAGTTGGAGTCCGTGCGGAAAGAGCTTGAGGATCTTCGGGTTGAAACCGACCTTCTCTTTTTTGAGAAGGCAAGTACTCAACCCGAGGTACGAAGACTAGAGTGCGAGATAGAGTCTGTCCAAGAGCTGTTGTGGCAAAATAATGAGTCCTTAGAAAAGTGTCCCAGGAAAAGAAAGTACGTCAAGTCCTATACAAACCCTTTATGGCTTTGTCCAAGGAAACCGACAGGATAAGAGTCATGGCTTGGAATAATATTATCCGTTTGTGAAATTCCCTAGCCGAAGCTCGGCTTCACGAGAACCTTGCTGTGTCTCAACTTGAAAAAGCCTCTACCCTTCGCGACCCACCCTGGATGTACGGATATAAAGAAGGTCTTGAGCGTCTCAGGGAGGTGATGCTCGAGACCCCTAGGATCGATCTTCGTTCCTTGGACCTCCGAAGTCTTAGGCCGAACAAATTTGCTTATGAGGAGATGTTGACGTGGAGTGTAGACAACCTGCCTCTCTCTTCACGTGATGAAGCTCCTTAATTAGTTTTTCTCCTCTTCCTTTTGCACCTTTTAACCCGCTCGGGTTTGTAATGAGAATTATCATTATTATGCACATGAATGTAATTTTGACAATTTGGACACCTTCTTTACCATGTTTGTTGCGATCTAAGTCCCCCGTTGGTATGAGTTAGAAGTGTTTGCAGGCAGAATTATTGCGCGGGATTCTCCCGAACGATCCCTAACAATCACACTTGCGAATCTTTTTGTTGACTTCAAGTCTATTCCGAGGCTACTTTATTGAAGCTTGACAGTAACCCTTGCTGTTAATACCCTGTTTAAAAGCATCCATTACAAATGCTCCATTAATTTTGGGTTAGCTTCGTTATTTGCTATGCGTCGGTTCGCGCCCCTGCATCTTCCGAGTTCCAAAGGGTAACAGCTCCGTACGGGAGACACGTGGTCAGCCGGGGGAAGCCTTGGGAAAACGTGTTCTGCTGGGATGACCTCGGGAACTGTGGTCCTCGGGGGTCTCTTACGTTTTCTTCGCCTATAAGTGCGGCCTTTGTGGGATTTACTCAAGCATGTTTCCTTCTTTCAATCCTCCCTACTCGGATGGTTTTCTTCCTTTCTTCTAAGGATCTCAATGGAAGGCGTTCTTTTTCCAGTGTTCAGGCCCTCGTTGGTTTTTGGGCTGTTTGGCCATCGGTGAAACATTACTCTTTTGCTTGTACTTGCGCTTTTGCTTATGGTGCCTCACTTATCCTTGCCCCTTTGCTTATGGGGGTTGACTCCAAAAGTAGTGGGATCAGAACTTGTGGCCTGCCAGTTTTGAGCCTAGCAGGAGCAAGAAGATGGTATGACGGCAGAGCCTGTGGTGGATTGGAGTGGAAAGACAGTCCAAGGTGGGAATCAACTCTCTGGAATATGTCCACTCCCTCACTATGTCCTTCTCTGTTAACCCTAAACCTCAATCAGCGCTTATAGGCTAAGTGGGGTTTCACTGGATCCGGATTCCTCCTTGCCCCCCATCCTCCATCACGAGATGGAAGGTACCGCTATGTTGGGTGTTCAGTCTGTTCAGACCATTCTGCGCAGACGAATCCAGGATCTTTGGAGTTCCCCTTTATTGAGATACTATTCTATTGACAGCTAGATGAAGTTGGGTCCTTTTCGGTCATTCTTTCGTTCGAAGGGTTCACTCCCGATTCTTTGTTGTTTTAGATGATGTATACAACTTCCTTGTAACCTTCACTCAGGCAATAAAAGATAGCTTTGCATATCTGTCTTTTTATTTTTCCATTGCTTTTATTTTTGTATTTGAATGGGGCTACACCGAGTAACCTCACCCTTTTTTATGTGACTGTACTTGCACCTGCAAAGATAGGCTTGAGTGATGAATAAATGTAACTGGTGTACCTTGCGGCCTGGTTCGCCTTGTCTTCTCCTTTTTTTTTTGTTCAATGTGTTTGGTTCTACACCATAGCACGAACCTCGACAATGTCCCGTAGAATCACTGGTGACTCGCTCGGCAAAGTCTCGTGGGAACACTGGTGACTTGCCTGTTGGATCACTAGTAACTAGCGTTGAGAATAGCTGTTAGCAGGTCCGGTTCTACACCATAGCACGAAGCTCGGCAATGTCCTGTAGAATCACTGGTGACTCGCTCGACAAGGTCTCGTGGGAACACTGGTGACTTGCTCGGCAATGTCCCGTTAGATCACTGGTAACTTGCGTTGAGAATAGCTGTTACCAGGTCTGAACGAGGGCTCGGTTCCAGTGCTTTTGACTTCATGGATTGGCCTTGGCCAACGCATCCGGTTCTGCACCATAACACGAAACTCGGCAATGTCCCGTAGAATCTCTGGTGACTCTCTCAGCAAAGTCCCGTGGGAACACTAGTGACTTGCTCGGCGATGTCCCGTTGGATCACTGGTAACTTGCGTTGAGAATAGCTGTTACCAGGTCCGAGCGAGTGCTCGGTTCCTGTACTTTTGACTTCGTGGATTGGCCCTAGCCAACGCATTCGGTTCTGCTCTCTTTTTTTTTTTACTTTACCTACTTTGAAAACACACACGAAATCAACACTTCAAAGTTAGATTTTGAAATTTTCAATTGATCACAAGCTTACATCATCTGAGCCTGGGTCGGCCCTTTACACAAAATATTTCCTTAGATGCTCGGCGTTCCACGAGTGCGGTAATTCAAGCCCTTCATGGTTCTTCAACCGGTAGGAACCCAGTCTCCCGGTTGCGGTCACAACATAAGGTCCTTCCCACTTAGGACCCAGCTTTCCCTCGCCTTGAGTAGTGATTCCAGTTTCTTCAAGACCATGTCTCCTACTTGGAAGTTGCGGGGTCGGACTTGTTTGTTAAAGTATTGCTCAACTTTCCGTTTGTTTGCTATGGTCCGGATTACGGCTTCCATCTGCCTTTCTTCCAATAAGTCCAGACTTTCTCGTAGCCTCTCGTTATTGCGAACTGGATCAAAATGTTGTACGTGGTACGTGGGTACTGCTACTTCGGTCGGGATCATGACTTCAGTTCCATAAACAAGGGAGAATGGAGTTTCCTCGGTCGGGGTTCTTACTGACATTCGATATGCCCACAATGTGTTGGGAAGTTCTTTGGCTCACTCCAATTTTTGATTTCCCAATTTTTTCTTTAAAATGTTGAGTATCGTTTTATTGGTTGCCTCTACTTGCCCGTTGGCCTGTGGGTGTCCCAGGGAGGAGTACTTAGTTTTGATTTTTAGCTCTGCGCACCACTCTCGATAGTGGGAGCAGTCGAATTGCTTTCCGTTGTCTAATACAAAGCTCTCGGGGATCCCGAAATGACAAATTATGGATTTCCATAAGAAATTCGTAATTGCCCGGGCCGTAATTGTTGCTAGTGCTTCTGCCTCTACCCATTTTGTGAAGTAGTCCACTGCCACCACAACGAATTTCATTCCTCCCTTACCCGTGGGTAGGGGACTAACGAGCTCTAATCCCCATTGTGAGAAGGACCATGGGAAAATAACATAAGTCAGCTTCTCGGGAGGACAATGTGGAATTGGGGTGTACTCTTGGCACTTGAGACACCTTTTGGCAAATTCGTCCGCATCTTTGTGGGAATTAGGCCAATAATATCCCGCCCGGGTTGTCCATGTTGCTAGCGCTCTTCCGCTAGCGTGGTTTCCGCAAACTCCTTCTTGTATTTCTGCCAGGACATATTGAGCTTGCTCGGAAGAGATGCATCTTAGTAGAGGCTCGGCATAGCCCCTTTTGTACAGGACTCCCTCCACCAAAGTGAAACGAGCTGCCCGGTTCCTAACCTTCTGGGCCTCTTCTCAGTCTTCTGGAAGAATTCCCTCTTGGAGGAATTTCAGGATGTCTGTTGCCCATTCTAGAGGTTGCATGACTTCTATCGTGGACATTCGGATTCCTATTGCCGCCATATCAATAGTTCGAACTACCACGTGATTTGGGAGCGGGACTTCTTCTTTACCTGAAGCAGCTTTAACTAGCCGGTCTGCTTCCTGATTCTCTCCTTTGGGAATCTGACGAATGGAGGAATATTGGAAGAGATCACGTTCTTCCCCAATCCGTTGGAGATAACCTTTTTAGATTTTCCCCCTTTGTGAGGAACAGTCCAGTTACTTGGCCCACCACTATTTGGGAATCGGCCTTTACTTCTACTTCGGTAGCTCCTAATGATCTAGCAATCGTCAATCCTGACAAATGTGCCTCGTATTCGGCTTTGTTGTTGGTGACTTTGAATTCGAGCTTGAGTGCATAGTCGAGCTGTTCTTCAGATTCCGTTATGATATACACTCCTACTCCTCCCCCGGTTCGGCAGAAAGAGCCGTGAACATAAATCTACCAAAGGTCTACCCTGAGGCATAGTGATTATCTCCTCCAGAAAATTTGAGAATTCAGCCACAAAGTCCGCCAATACCTGTCCTTTGATTGCGGTGTGCTAAAGATACTCAATTTTGAATTTACTCAGCTCAATCGCCCAGTTAGTCATTCGGCCGGACGTATCAAGTTTCTGCAATATTTTCCTCAAGAGAACATCTGTTTGCACTTTTATCAGATGAGCTTGAAAATAAGGCCTTAACCGCCTAGCCGTAATTACTAACGCAAATGCGAGCATCTCCGTTTGGGGGTATCTGGCTTCTGCTCCCCGAAAGGCTCTGCTTATATAATAAACAGGACGCTGGACTCCCCTTCTTCACAAGTCAATGCGGCAGATACTGCATGAGGTGATAAAATTAAGTAGACAGTTAAGTCTTCTCCTGGCGTAGTTTGACTGAGCAAGGGTGGATAGGCCAGATATTCCTTCAGCTCATCAAAGGCCCTGCCGCACTCTTCGTCCCATTTTCGTGCTTTTCGTAAAATGTTGAAGAAGGGACGGCTCCGATCGGTTGATTTTGCAATGAAGCGACTTAGGGTGGCTATTCTCCCTGCAAGCTTCTGAACTTCGTTGATGGTGCGGGGCAGGGGCATATCTGCTATAGCTTTGACTTTTTCAGGATTGGCCTCGATCCTGCGCTCCGAGACCATGAAACCCAAGAACTTTCTAGATTCGACTCCAAAAACACACTTTTGGAGATTGAGCTTCATTTTATACTTTCTAAGAACTGCAAAGGTTTCGTGGAGATCATCAAGGTGCTGCTCTACTTTCTTACTTTTGACCAAAAGGTCGTCTACGTACACCTCCATGTTTCTCCCGATCTGGTTTTTGAACATTTGATTAACCAACCGCTGATATGTTGCTCCTGCATTCTTGAGGCTGAATGGCATTGCTTTGTAGCAGTAGAGGCCTTGGTCCGTGATGAACACCGTTTTCTCTCCGTCGTCAGGATTCATTCTGAGTACACGTCCATGAAGCTGAGCAGGGTATGCCCGGCCGTCGAGTCCACTATCAAGTCTATCCTTGGGAGGGGAAAGCTATCTTTGGGACAGACTTTGTTTAAGTCGGTGAAATCTATACACATTCTTCATTTTCCATTGGCTTTTCTGACCAATACTACGTTGGAGAGCCATTTGGGATAATGAACTTCCCGAATGAATCCCGCATCTAGCAATAAATCTACTTCTTCGGCGATTGCCGCATACTTTTTCGCACTGAAATTGCGACATTTTTGTTTGATTCTTTTTGCTTCAGGATTTACGCTGAGGCGATGCTTTATCACCGATTTATCGATACCGGGCATCTCTTCATGGCTCCAAGTGAACACGTCCCGGTGCTCGATAAGTAGTAGTTTTATGGATTTGTTTAGTTCTCTGGACATCTTTGACCCTATCCACACGGTCCGTTCGGGCTCTTTGGGATCCACTAATATTAAGACTACTGGCTCGTTGGACTCTGCCTGCCTTAGGGCTTCTTCATCCCTTACTTCCCTGTCTAATTTTATCAGGGCCGGTGGTGGGGGCGAGATTGCTTTCCCATCTTCTTCGTCGAGGGTTCATACAAAAATTGCTTTAGACTTCATCTCCCTAGTGTAGCAATCTCTTGCTGCTTGCTGCTCACCTTGCATCTCTCCTATCCCGAAAGGGGTCAGAAATTTGACCTTTAAATGGTACGTGGAGGTTACAACCTTCATCTGGTTCAAGGACGGCCGCCCGAGGATTGCGTTATACGAGGAGTGGGCCTTTACCACCAAGAAATCCACCATAAGGGATGCTGACTTCGAGGTTGTTTCAACTAGTATAGATAGAGTTATGGCCCCAAGCGGTTGGATCGTGTCTCCGGTAAAGCCCTTGAGAGGGGTTGGTGCTGGTCGTAGCCGATCAAGAGCAATCCCTATTTTAGAAAATGCCGCCCAAAAAAGGATGTCGATGAAGCTGCCGTTGTTAATGAGGACCCTCCTGGTTCGGTAGTTTGCAATCTGTGGTGTTACTACTAACGCATCGCCGTGCAATCGCAATAAGCCTTCGCCATCTTGTTCGCTGAAGGTCACTTGATATTCCCTCGCAGGTTCCTTTCTGTGTTGGGATGGTTTGTATGTCGAGAATACCTCCTCGTACCTGGCCTTTCTTGCATGGGCCCTCCGTGTTGAGGATGTGGTTCCTCTGGCATATCCTCCCTCTATAGTGCTAATCTTGCCTACAGGGGATTCTTCTCTGTCCGAGCCTCTTTGATATGAGTTTCCCCATGCAGGTTAATGGTCTTTCTTTGGTCCGGGCTTCCTTCACCTCTCCTTGTGAAGTTTCAACCATTGCAGGTTGGGCTACAACTTTTATGCGGTGGACCTCGATTTCTCCAGACAGGGCTTCGGTTCTGGCTTCTTTGCTAATATCAATGGTATGTGATTAAGCTGCATTATTGCATAATTTATACACTTAAAACCAATATATTTTTAATTGTTTTATTATTTTATCATTGGTTTTAGATGAAAAAATTGATTAAAAGGCATAAATCCAAGTTATGAATTAAATTGCTTAAAAGTATAATTTATGCTTAATTTTATAGCTTGTGATTTAATTGGGTAATATTTATTCAATTGCACAACACATTTTTAATATTTAGTCTAGTTTTATTTTATTTATAATTATTTATTTATTTTATTTTATTTATTTTATTTTATTTTATTTTGTTTCTTTGATTATATATTATTTATTACTTAATTTGTTTTTTTATTTTTTATTTTTTTTATTTATTTTTTTTTATTTTCTGCAGGTCCTAAACGACATGTCGTTTTTCACTAGTTTGATTTCTGTCGTCTGAGCTAAACGACATGCCGTTTGGTCTGCAAACCGAACGACACGTAGTTCCCTTCATCTTCAACCTCCAGCCGTGCGTTTTCCACCTCCAAACAGCTGCTGCCAACGCCACCTGCAGCCGCCAGCAACAACAAAAGACGCCGGAGATCACTTCTCCACGGCGTTCGGAAGCAGCACTCCACGAAACCACCGAGCTACGGCAGAGTCGACCATCGTCTTCAACCTCTCGCCAGCTGCATGCAAACGCCATGCATGCGTTTCGAGCATGTGCCCAGCCACTTCGGCCTCGCCTGCACCACCTAACCTCCTGCAAAACACGTGTGCATGCCCAGCTCATCTCCTCTGTTTTCATACGTCCGAAATAGAGCAATCCAAGCTCTTCCACGGCAATCTCCTACACAGCACGATTTCACCTTCGCTCAGCACAACTACATGCACGCGATGCATCGACAAGAGATAAGCTGGAAAGAAAACAAAGGAAAGAAGAGGAACCACTCGGTGCAGTGCAATTTTGGCTGGAAAGAAAAAAATAATAATAACAAGCAGCCCACTGAGTTCGATGCTAACTGCAGTTCGGTGCAAAAGAAAACAAAGAAGAAAGAAAAACAATGCACATGCATTTCAGCTGGAAAACAGTGGAAGGAAGGAAAGAAAAAGGAAATAAAAAAATGAACAAGCATCCCACTCAGTTTCGGCGCAAGAAAGAAAGGAAATAAACAACTACAGACCATTCGGTTCGGCGCAAAAGAAAGGAAAAGAAAGAAAAAAATAAACAAGCTTTCGGCAGTGGGAAACAAGCCAGCGGATCAGTTCAGTGGGCGACGAAAGTTTTTATTCTTTGTGACTTTTGAAGCCTATAAAAAGGCTTGAAGTGAATGAAGAAGGGGCATCAAGCATCAGATCGATCAGTTCGGCTCTCATTCCATTTTCAGCAACTCTCAATTCATTTCTTTGTTTATTTTTTCGGCAACTTTATTTATACTATTTTCGGCAGCTTGTGTTTAATTTGTTAGTGTTTTCAGCAGCTCTTTGTTTATTCATTCGACAACTACAATTTATTTTTACAGCTCATTCATTCGGCAACTCAAGTTTATTTTTACAGTGTTTTCAGGAGCAGCTTATATATTCATAGTGTATTGTTATTTTCGGCAATCTCAAGTTTATTTATTTCCTGTGTTTTATTTTCTTGGCAATTTATATTTATCCCATTTTCGGCAACTCTTTTATTTTATGTGTTTTTTTTATTATTCAGCTCATTTATTTACAGTGTTTTATTGTTCAGTTCATATTTATATACAGTGTTTTATTTAAGTTTTCGTATGGAGAGTTTATCATTGAATTCCATGGACCATGTGATGAACATGATTGGCTAATTTTTCTGTACAAAGGTTAAGAGGTGAAGTCTAATAATTTAAATATTGTTTCAGATCAATAATAGAGTTATATTGTGAGTTTGATTAATTAATTGGTGTTGTTATTAGAAACTTTGATTATCTATATATTTCTCTTGATTTATTGTGATTTCTGAATATAGTAAATGCTTGAGAAATCCTGTGATAATCAATTGGATTTGTGAATTTTTCTACCGTAAATTATTCAAACTCAATATTTGGTTATTATTTTTCTTGAGCTTATTTGATAAATCTTCCAGTTAGATGGAATCATTATTCTAGTCTAACTGAGCTAACTTGATTAGAAAAAGTTTTATAAATTATTAGATGGATCCTCGAAACCTTAGTCGTTTTCCATATTGATTCATTTTATTGTTTCAGTTATATTTTGTTATTTTAAAATCCTCATCCCAGTAATCTCCTCTTTTTGATTGTTCGTTCCTTTTAATAATCTATTTTTATCTTATTCTCTTTATCACATTAATCAATCCCTGTGGATTCGATCCTGTAAAGTACTACGACACCTGTATACTTGCAGGTAAAACTGCTCTGAATTTTTATTCATTATTTTGAGTGAAAGTTTAGACGTAATAGTCTCGTTGTGGTTCACCTTGTTGCTCTCCTTGGTTACCTCGGGGCTCCGTATCTCTGACAAATTTTGTCCTTGTGTAGCAGTCTTGCATGTTGTGTCCCCTGCTTCTGTGAAAAGAACAATATTTACGACAATACAAATCCAGTCTTCGCTCTTCTTCTAGGTTTTCCTCTCTCTCAACCGTTAGGTTAGAGTGCATACTGGGTCTTGGTCTTGTCTGTGGGGTATGCTCTCCTTTACTTCTACTTTCGTAAACTCTCTTCTTGTAGTCTCCCTGGCTTGAAACTTTTTGTCGATCTACTATCCTTCATCTGCTCTTTCTAAGTCATCCTTCCTTGGGGCCGTTAATGCTTGAAGGGTGTCTTCTCCATTTATGTTACTGTCGGCGCGGTCCATAAACTCTCTTAGAGTTGCCGGGGTTTTTCGAGCTACATTTGTCATGAAGGGGTTTCGAGGCCAAATTCCTCCTAATAAGGCAGCCAGGGTGATCTTCTCGTCTTAGTCATCCGTTCTTTGTTAAAGCGGGAGAGATATGACTTGAGGCTCTGTCGTCTCTTTGTTTGACGGTCAACAGGTATGCTGTCGGTCTTCGTCTCGTTCGGCTGGCCATGAATTGCGTTAGGAAAAGGCGTGCTAGCTCATTGAAGCTATCCACGGTTCCAAGTCGCAAGGAGCCAAACCACTTTTGTGCCGCTCCTTTTAAGGTGAGGGGAAAAGCTCTACATGCCACCCCGCTGGGAAAACCATGGAGGGTCATGTGGGCTTTGAAAGTTTCCAGGTATTCCAGTGGGTCCTTTGACCCATCATACGCTTCTATTTAGGAGATTTTAAACTTTGGTGGTATGGGTACTGCCATTATTGCAGTACTATATGGCAATTCAACGTTGGTAAGAAGTTGATCTACCGTACAGGGTTGGCCTATTTGTTTGGCCACTTCCATCTGGATTTGCATATTGACTCTAAGTCGTTCTTCATTCGCCATAGTTGCGTCGAGGCAAGGGTGGATCTCAGAATGATGGCTCTATTGGGCTGCCTCAGTTTCTCCTTTATCTCCCTGTAAAGCTGCATTTTCTTGTCAGAGAGTCTCCATGTCTGCCATGAGTTTTCGTATCACTTCGGCTTGTTTGTTGAGTCTGGCTTCCATTGTTTTTGGCTGCAACGCTTCACGTCGCGAATGTTGAGAGCGGGTCATTGCCGGCATACGAAGGACACGCTAGTTATAAGACAATAGAGATCCCACAGACGGCGCCACTGTTGATGTCGTGTTTCGCGGGCTAGGCAACGTCGTTTAGACAGCATTCGTGGATGATCACCTACACAGCCATAACAATGAGAGAAGAACAAAAGGGGGGGAGGGACCCTGAGGTCCGTTGATTCTCCGATGCTTAAGTCAGTTCTCGATAACAATGAGGGTGAACAGTATATGTATAACAATTGAACTTAGTAGCAGTAATGGGTTTTTCAGTACTTGCTTTGCTTACCGCTGATAGTCTTATTTATAGCTATCGACCTGGTCTCTACCATAGTGGTGCATTGCATAATAGGAGATTATATACTGGCGTCATTTATTTGCCGAGCCACCTCTGTACCTCTACCTTATCGAGCCAGTGCGTGCCCCGGGTCACTGTGCATTGCTTAGGTCTTGGGCTGTATTAAATGCGGCATGCTCTCTTCTGGGCTGCATTAAATGCGGCATGCTCTCCTTTGGGTTGCATTAAATGCAACATGCTTTCTATTTCAGGCCGTACTAGACGTGGCCTGTTTTTCCATCACTGTGGATCGCAGACGTCGCAAGTCTCTTCATACGGCACATGAGCGCAGCGTTCCTTCTTCCTTAAGCCTCGTTTGTAAACAGGGTTCGTTCGGTTCCCAACACTTGGAGCCCCAACCCAGGTGACATCTTGTTCGTCCCAGTCTTTAAGGGTAATCCGGGTCTTGGGGCTCCAACTCGGCCCATGTTTCTGCCCTGATTCAGCCCAATCTTCATGTTTGGGTTGGGCTTTGCCTTTGACTCCATATATGGGGATGGGATTTTTCCCCTTCACAATGATGAAGTTCTTCACCATTCTCTAGGCAGCAACAAAGAGGTTGCGAAACTTGTAAACAAGATCTGCAAGGAGATTGATATGGATGTAGATGAGTCATATCTATTCATGGTGGTGGATGATGTCAACTCTTTCTTCTGTTCTCCTTATGGGGGAAAGTGAGAGCAGTATTGGTGCGGCACTACTTCAGCAGCTGGCTAGTAATGCATAGAAGAAATATTACACAATTAAATCACAAGTATTAAAATCAAGCATAAATGATACTTTTAATCAATTTAAATCAAAATTTGGATTTATGTCACTTAATCAATTTTTTCATCTAAAATCAATGATAAAATAATTAAATAATTAAAAATATATTGATTTTAAATGTATAAAATATGCAATAATGTAGCTCAATCGACAATAATGTTATGCTCAAAGTTGACATGGCTAAAACCTTTGACAAGGTCAACTAGATTTAACTCTCCCGTGTACTCCGTTCCTTTGGTTTTAATGAATGCACCGTCTCTTTATTTTAAATTTTTTTTTTTTATCTTACCAAACATTCTTTGTTTGCTTAAATGATACTCACTCAAGTTATTTCACTTCTAGTAGAGGTCTTAGACGAAGGGACTCATTATCCCTTCTTCTTTTTATTCTTAGTGAAGAACTCCTGATTAGAGGTCTTCACCATCTTATGACTGAAGGTCATGACGCTCCTTATGCAGTCCCTAGGAGTTCCACTTCCATTTCTCACATCTTTTTTGTGGATGACCTTTTAATTTTCACCAATGGTTCTAAAAATAGTCTTTCCACCCTTATGAAATTCCTTACGATTTATGAAGACTCTTCTTGTCAAAAGATTAACCATTCCAAAGTGTCTTCCTAGTTCATAACAAAGTTACCATGTCCATAAGACATATTATTGCTTCTGCTACTGGAAATAATGAAGAAAACTCCCTACCACTTACCTTTGCACTTTTCCTATGGAAAAATTCCTTCCTCTACTTACAATTCTATCCTTCTCAAGATTCATAAAAAGATAGATTGCTGGAAGGGTTGCCTACTTTTTATAGGCGAGAAACTTTCCTTAATCAAATCTGTGCTCTCCTCTTTTCTTTTCATATCCTTTCAGTCCTCAACCCTCCCAAAAAGTCATTCATTCCATTCACAAAGCCTATGCTAATTTCTTTTGGGGTGACATTGATGGTAACAATAAGAAATATTGGATTTCTTGGAATCACATCTACTGTCCTTTATCGATAGGTGGTCTTGATATTAGAAATTTATATGATATTGTTGATGCTCTTCACTGTAAATTTGCTTGGAGATTCATTAACTTGAACTCTCATTGGGCTACCTTTCTTTATAAAAAAAAATACATGAATGATGGTCCTCCAAATACTTGAATGCGTCTTTCAATAGATTACGAGGGGAAATCCCATCTGGAGGTGCTATTGCTAACTTCTCGGTTAGATCATTCATGGGGAACGAAGCATTATGTGGTCCACCCCGATCGAAAGTTCCACCCAGTAAAACTAGTACTGTTGGACGATCAAAGACAGCAGTTGTGGGTGTTCTAGTATATGTTCTATCACTACTCAACAATCCTTGTAACAGTCCTCATACTTGTTTTCATAAGACGCAAAAAGAAGAATGCAAAACTACCCAATCAGGGAGACTTGTTAACTGTAGCAACGTGGAGAAGAATTTCTTACCTAGAACTCAAACGAGCAACTGATGGCTTTAGCGAAAGTAACTTGGTTGGGAAATGGAGTTTTGGCTAGGGGTACAAAGGGATACTTTCAGACGGGATTAGTGTTGCAGTGAAGGTTTTTAATTTGAATCTACAAGGAGCATTAAGAAGTTTTAAGGCTGAATGTGAAGTATTGTGCAGAATTCGTCATAGGAATCTTGTCAAAATCATTAGTAGATGCAGTAACATTGAATTTAAAGCCTTGGTACCGGAGTACATCCCCAACGGAAGCCTCATGTAGTGGCTGTATTCTCATGACATCTTTTTGGATATCCTACAGAGATTGAACATGATGATAGATGTTGCATCATCAATGGAATATCTCCATCATGGTTATTTTGTTCATGTCGTTCATTGTGATTTGAAGCCCAGCAACATTCTCCTAAATGAAGATATGATTGCACATGTTGGGGACTTTGGCATTTCTAGATTCTTGGGTGACGCATATTCCATGACTCAAACCATGACACTTGCCACTGTTGGTTATATGGCACCAGGTGATGTTCCTAGCTTATAATTTCATATTTATGTCTACACTTCCTCGAACAAAGTTTTATGAACAATATTCAAGCTTTTTCCTTCTAAATTATTTGAGTGAAGATATCTTCTTACTATAAAATTTAATCAAACCCATAGAGTATGGATCACAAGGGATCATTTCCACAAGTGGAGATGTATACAGTTATGGCATTTTACTGATAGAAACCTTCACAAGAAAAAGCCCACGGACAAAATGTTTGCCTGAGAAATGAACCTAAAACACTGGGTAAATGAGTCACTGCCCCACGACGTAATCAAAGTTGCTTATGCAAATTTACTAGAGAGAGATGACGAGCATTTTGCTGCTAAGCAGGAGTGTATATTGTCCATGATGAAACTGGCCATGGATTGATCAGAAGAAGCACCAGAAGAAAGGGTAAACATGAGAGAAGTCATAACAACACTCAAAAAGATCAAAATGAATTTCCCGAAGGATGTTGGAGGCCGGGGCTTGAAAACATGAAATTTTATCTATAGGTTCTTCCTTGTTTGTGCATTTCCTAGTAAGTAATTAATTAGGCTACTCCATTAACAGATCAGTAGGAAGAGGTCAAAGCATGGAGGGAATGGGTCATTTGCTAATATTAATTAAGATAAAATGAGCAATGCAATGAATTGTCTCAAAACCAATGAAGTAATGTTGTTGAAGGGTTGTACGACTGATTATTAATTAAGTTGGGCGATATTTGCAGTTGTCATGCTCTTCTTCTTTTCCAAGAAAATGCATTCTACTGTCTCTGTTATATTATAAAATGTGCTTTAAAAAAATAAAAATAAATTTCATTAGTCATTATTCATTATTTCATAACTCACATTTTATGAAAAATACTTACACATTCTATAAAAAAGCATTCACATATTTTATAAAAAAAAAAAACTATAAATATAAAATATGAAAATAAATAGTAACTGATGCAATAGAATAACTTTAAAAAAATTAAAAAAAATTATAGAAATAAAATATGAAAATAAATAATAACTTATGCAATACAATAACTCTTAAAAAACAAAAAAAAAAGTTAATCACACATTATCTATCTATCTTTGTCTGTTTTTGACCTTTTACATTTGGTGTGCTTAAAGAGAAAATAATATTAAAAAAAGGAATGCCTAAGCGTATCAAAATTTATTGAGTCACTTTTTCTAAAATCTAAAAACCAAAGGAAAATTCTTTTTGAACAGACGAATTGACCAATGATAATTTTTTGGGTAATGATTTCCTTCCGTTTGGTTGACTGC
>CM056951.1:37010882-37075707 GCA_029856935.1 Cyclocarya paliurus
GGAGGAGAGCACTCACATTGAGAAGCGTTATTTCAAGGACATGGGGAGCAAATTCTCCAAACCATTGCAAACCAAAGTTTATTGGAAGGGCAAGGAGGAAGTAGGGAGTGCGACCAAACCAAGACCATATGAAGTCAAAAAGTTGTCATTCCAAGGACATTGACCATAGCCGAACCACATTGAGCCATATTCACCTAAACACTTAGATTACCCCATTCCATCATCATCATCATCATTCCATCACTCAAACTATACCTCCATCAATCTAGGAACTCTCCATTGTCACGGAAGACGAAGTCCAAGCAAGTTGGCAAAAGTGATACTCGGTCACCAACACCACCAAGGCGAGCTCGTGGACTTAATGTTTAGGGACAAGACCGGAGTCCCTAACACAGTGGCCTTAGACGTCTTAGATCTGACCATTATACTCTCTCCAAGAGTGGTGCGTGGCCTACACATGCCTCCACAACCAATGACGGTTGTTTGCTTGCGATTCGACCCATGTTCTAGTTGCTATTTTCCTATGTGCCTGTTTTTCGTAACCAAGGATCAAGATAAAGTAGTAGTATAAGTTTCTTTCAGCCATCCCAGATCAGCAAATTACAGCACACAATGATCCAATACAACTTCCAATCTTAGTTTTATAGTCTGTTTATCAGACTGTGTCAAAAGACTCCCCTTTGTGGGAAATGGGTGGGAGCCAAGTCATTGGTTCCAGATCCCTCTTTGTTTTATTTTTCTTGTGCTGTAATTGTTGGTTTGGGATAATTGTTGGGGGCTCCCACCCTACTGAGTCTTGTACCTTCAGTGGTAGACCTACGGTTATTTAAGGGGGGGCCATGGCCCTCCCAAAATGCTTTGAAAAATCAAAATATACCATAGTTTTTAATCATGCTTTTATAAATATAGAAAATGGCCTCCCAAAAAAATTTCTAATCTCCATATGCTCTGCAAAATTTTATAAAATTCCAATATACTTAGAAATGTCTCTCTAATTTTTTTTCCTATAGTTTCAAAATTTTGTATAATTTTTATATATTATTTATTTTCAAGAGTGTGGTCCACTAGTCTCACCAAAATTAAATTAAAATTAAGTTTAGGAGAAATAATAAACTTATTAATATGGATTCCAAAGTTTTTTGTTATACAATATTAAGCTTCTTAATATGGAATCTAAAGTGAAAATACAAGAAAAATCATTTAAGGTTGGTGATCTATATGGAAATAGTTGAGAGGTTTTATCCTCTAGACTTCATTGAACAAGAAAAAACTTATTTAAGCTCTCTATTATAGTATTATATGCTGAATGTGACACAAAAGTATCTAGGGTTCACATGAAACTTAATAAACTAGCTTACATAGTAGAATAAAAAATGAAATTCTAAAATATCACTTGATAGTTTCTATGAAGCAAATAAATTTTAAATATCTTCACAATAATAATAATAGATGAATATTATTTCATGAAACATTATAGTCAATAATCCGAAACATATTGGAGGGAATAAAATATCCCAAGCCCATAATGGGTCTCCAAGCCCAACTCAAGGTAGGGAATCTCATTAGGAGGGAAGAAAGAGAGAATGAAGGAGAGAACAAAAGGTTGGGGAAAGAAAATGTGCTAGGAGGGAAAATAGGAGATGTGACATAAAGGAGAGGAGAGGAGATGTGATGTAAGGAAGGCAAGGGGCAGAGGATAAAGGAAAGAGACTAGACCCATTCAGGGGAGCTTCTTCCAGATGACTTTTGGGTCAGACTACGGTTTCAGTTTCTTCAACCTGACGACAAGGACTCAAGCGACAGTATCTCCTCTAGAAGATAGATCTCCGAACTCCAATGTATAGTGAGGATGAGACACTGTAAAACAAGTATATTATAGTGAATTTTTCCTCCCCAAATGTCCTGTGGACATAGGTGTGATGTTGAACTATATAAATCTGAGTGTTTCCCTCTCATTTATTTTTCCTGCATATATTTTCCATTCATTGTAATGGATGTATGTACGGACGCCACACAGTCGCATCAGACCACTGCCGAGGGCTCCAAACCACACCGATTGAGGCCTAAAATGTCATAATGGGTCGGAATGACTTTTTCTCTCATTTCGGCCTGTTGTGCTATTTTTAGGCATTAACACATATATTAAGACGTTGTGTTTTTAGAATTTATTTCTACGTATGTATTGCAAATTATCGAGATCTAATTTTATATATAATTATGTTTTTATGATTTTTAAATCTCAATGTATCACACACTAGAAAATTTGGCCCCCTTAGAAAAATTGTAGGTTCCACCATTGTGTATCTTGTATCTGTTTATTATATCAATGATATGCTTGCTTAAAAAAAATTTTGTACAAAAAAAAAATATAGAAGTTTGAGTCAAGGAAAATTCTTAAAAATCAATTAGTATAGCATGCTGAACAAGTTATGACCCTTTGTTGCTATAACTAAAACTTTATAACAGATGATATATAATAAAGCACACTTGGCCACTAGAGAGAAAAAAAAGAAAAAACTCACAGAAATTAGGATTGTTCATCCGGGTTTTGAACCAGGTACCTGGATATTCCCAGCCCTGAACTCGGGTTTCAAATCCTTTTTTTTTTTTTTTTTTAAATTTTAACAAAAGCCTATGGTTAAATGTTTCCAAAAAAAAAAAGTAATGTTAAAAAACATAATTTTATTTTTTTATGTAAAAGCCTATATTTCAAGAAATCATGTTGAAAAGCATAATAGCATTGAACATTGTCCATAATAATAATAATAAAAAATAACAAAACAGGAAATTAAATTTTATTTAAAAAATAAGTAAAGTTAGAAACTAATTACATTTTTGCATGTAAAAGTAAATATATACAATATTTATCATGTAAAATGCATGCAACACAATACAATGCAATTCACCACATATTACATTATTTGGTATTAATACGTTACATTACAAAATATAAAATTACAATATATGAATTACAAAGCACAACTTTGGAAGAAGATTATTAGATAGGTGTGAGCGGAAACACATCATCTAATGAAGATTGATGGATCTCTGTCCCCTTTACTTCAAATATCTTCCTGGTATTATTGTTGTGGTTAATTTGCAAGACATTGATGTAGATGAACATCTGCAAACATGTGGTAAGGCATTAGTGGCATGCTTAGCAATTTTTTGAATCTCCTAAAATCACAAAACCATATTACTTAACAAGGAAAATAAAAAAAAAAAAATTTTGCAAGTGCATATTCCCAAGAAAAATAGAAAAGAAGTGAAAGTTCACCACAAATGAATTAGTTCAACTAGTGTAGTAGACTTTGATTCTAATCTCATGTAGTCTTAATAAAGAACCCAATTTGTGTCAGGAAAACCACTTCAGTCTCAATCTTGGAAATATTACATATTAGAGGAAGTAGAGTTATCTTTCATACCATTCCATGCATTGATTCTTCATTCTCAATCTTGAAACCCATAAAGAATATTGAAGATTAAAGACTCACCCATTTAGTGTACACCGACTTGTTAGATCAAACATGAACAAAAGTGCCACGGAGTCCTTACAAGCAGCAAGAATGTGATCCCTTGACTTCTTACCATCTACAAGCATATAGTGATGAAAAATAAATAAATGGGTCAGATGGCATTATATTCTTTTTTATTTCAGTCATTGAGTACATGTCAAGAATGTTGTAAATTCTTTAAGATCCATGCTTTCTGCTTGATGAGTGCACGAAAGTGCACTTTAAATACCTAATTATTGGGCTAGAATGCTAAAATGTAAATAGAAACAATAGGAATTAATTTGTATTTTTTAATTTAGTTTCTATTTACTTTGGGACACTCTTAAACACATTTTTATGTTTAATTTCATAATCCATAAAAGAGAGAGCTAAAACCTAGTCAAATTCAATGAAATTTTTGAATTGGAATAATTTCCAAGAGTTTTCAACGAAGCATGGCTTTTGAATTGAACAAGACTTTCAAGTAATATGGACTCTTCATTTTTAACGTGGACTGACTTTTACTATAGATAGATGTGTGGACTTTTAGCAAAGCAAGGATGCTTCAATATGAGAAGACTTCAACGTTGGGATAACTTTTCAAAATATAAAAGAAAGGATAACTTCAAATAAGTTGATTTTGAGAGTAGTTCGGATCAAGAGAAAAAGAAACAAATCACAAAAGAAAACTGCAAGAAGTTAGAGTCCAAAATGCGCTAGGAGACAGTCTGAACATACCTTAGTCTTTTGATAATAACTTTCCATTCACATTCACACATCCGATTGAGGTGATTCTTAATGTTTTGGAAAGCTATCTTAAAGGGCTACAAATTTGTAGTTGATAAGTATGTCTAAATTCTAACTCTTGAAGCACATACGCGGCTGCCAATCTAAGTCTTAAAAGTTAGGCGATTTTTTATGCGAAAATCTGGAAAACATTAGAGTTTCTTTTATACCCAAGAGAAGCATATCATATGGAGAGTTTTGAAGGCAAGAGGCACAGCTCTAGAGAAGAAAAAATAATATTTTTATTTTTTAATTCTTCCATGGAGAACTAATCTTGGGTAAAACCTAGGGTAGAAATAAATTGGTGAAAATACTTTGACTTTATTTCAATTCACAAGTTAAGCTTTATTGTTTAAGATTTTAGGATTGAATTCTCTATTTGTTTTGGATATTATAACTTTGAGACAATTATATCAAATCTTGCTATGGTTTGTTGAGCTATAGGATTATGAATATATGATTGTGACTTAAACAAATTTTTCATGCTATTGATGTGATCTTTTGCTATACTATTGTTTGTGAACATAGTGTCGTCTTTAGATCTGGTATTCATTTTATATATAAAAACTGTGGTTTGTAAAGGGGAAATAGATTCTACAATTAAATTTGAGAAAGTAGATGAATATAATGTCATATCTTCCAATTGGAAATTTGGTGTTATGATTCTTAATTGTGTATATAGTTTGGATTGAAAAAGTCAGAGTATTGGATCCGGTTAATGGAAGCCGAAACTTTACTTTACTTTTTACCTATGCCCTAATCTCATTTTAATTGTGTGTTTTAGGTAGAATTTTCATATTCTTGTCATATTGTTATTTAATCTTTTCCCTTAAGCTTACATCTTGTAATGTTTCTTCCAACTTCCTGTGAATCGACACTCTGATTTATACTATACCACTGTGTAATAGTTTGGGCATAATCAGATTTTGGTGCCGTTGCTAGGGAGTAAGGTGCAAGAATCGATATAAGGGATAATTTACTTCAGTAGTTTGTAAAGTCGGTAACTTCATTCCCTCTTTTAACTTACTGCATTATTATTATTTTTCTTTTTTTTTTCTTAGTATTTTTAGTTTTTAGTATTTTGTTACCTTGTATGCACATATATAGAGACGCATTGGGTAGATTTGCTTGTAGGCCTGTGCTAGAGTTAGAATCAAATTTTTTAAATCCTTTATTTGACTATCCATCTAGTTTCGAAGAAATGACTGAACATGAAAATCAACCTACTAGAACTCTTCAGGATTACCTCTACCCTACATGCATAGCCATAACATCATGCATCATGTTTCCAACCAACACTCGTTAACTTGATTATAAAATAGGTATGATACAGTTACTTCCCACCTTTCATGGTTTAGAGAATGAAAACCCTTATTTGCAAATTAGGGAGTTTGAGGAAATAGTTGCGACTTTCCATAGTTATAATGCTATATAAGTTTGAAACAATTATATTAAATCTTGCTATGATTTGTTGAGCCATAGGATTATGAATATATGATTGTGGCTTAAACATGTTTTTCATTCTATTGATGTGATCTTTTGCTACACTATTGTTTGTGAATATAGTGTCGTCTTTAGATCTGATATTCGTTTTTATATGTGAAAACTGTGATTTGTAAGGGTGAATAGATTCTAAAATTAAATTTGAGAAAGTAGATGAATATAATGTCATATCTTCCAATTGAGAATTTGGTGCTATAATTCTTAATTGTGTATATAGTTTGGATTGAAAAACTTAGAATATTAGATTCGGTTGATGGAAGCCCAAAGCTTTACTTTACTTTTTACCCATGCCCTAATCTCATTTTAATTGCATGTTTAGGTAGCATTTTTATATTCTTATCATATTATCATTTAATCTTTTTTCTTAAGCTTGCATCTTGTAGTGCTTCTTCCGAGTCCCTGTAGATCGACACCCGAAACTATACTATACCACTGTGTAATAGTTTGGTTGTAATCACTGCTTTGGGCTACCAAATGAATAAGAGACATAGAAACATATACATAGAGAACATTGATGTCTGGTTATCTCCGACACTCATCCAAAAAAACCAAAAAATAATGGGCAAAATAGACCCAGATGAGTAATTCCACAAATTTTGGCGAAGACGTGGAACATCATAACAAGAAAGAAACCTCAATATAAAAAGTGTATGCAGAAGATATAGCAAAAACCATTAAAAACAACATAAGAGTCAAGAATTACAACCAAAGAGGCAAGCCCTTTTGACAGCTAAGAAAAATCTAATTTTCATGCAGGGTTGGTTAAAAAAACTTGGAGCTTCCAGCTTTAAAAAGAGGGAAAAACTCAAACTTCCAACTTCAAAATATGTATATGTATAAAAAAAATCTCATATCAGACCCAATAAGACACTAGATAGAACTCAAGTATTATAGATATATATATAGATATATATATATATATATATATATATATATATATATATATATATATATATTTATAACATCAACCCATGAATGATCTGGCCCATCAATACTCAAAGAACCAAAGTAGCACCAACGAACTCATTGGTAAGATCACAATCCCTTGTTGACCAACGAATCATCATCAAGATGGTTATTTAAGAAGGAGAAGAGAAAATACCATGTTTGAAAGTTCAAGAAATCCGTAGTCTCAAAATGTTGAAAGGAACCTTAAAACCTTGTCCTCGCTAGGCTAAACCTACAAAAGAACACAGATTAAATATGTGCTATGCTGCTTCTATAACTAGGAATACATAACTACGAATATAAAGAAGTCTACCATTATACTTCACTTAACCTTACTGAAAACAAAAACCCATGATTCAGACAATTCCCACAAACCACCCACCCCTGCATCAGAAATGAGCATTCAGCCAAGGCCAAGCACGTAGATGGCTGCACCAAATAACTGCAATAGAGAGAAACATATACTTTTCTTGATAAAATAACTAAAGTTATCAACAAAATTTTACTACTATTATTGTAAGTGCTATTGGGCCAGGATCCAAGCTTATTCATCAGTGTGGGGTGCCAAGTTTTGGAGAAATACATATAAAACAAGCTACAAATCTCCACGAGTCAAAACTACAGACTATAGATCTACATATCTCCACGAGTCAAAAAATAAGCTACAGAATGTTGTGCTAGATGATGCATCCAAATCTACATATCTACACGAGTCAAAAGCTACAAAACCCAAAAAAGAAAAAACAACCATATTTTGAAAAAGGAGCATGCAGCCAAGGCCAAGCACGCAGATGGCTGCACCAAATAACTGCAATAGAGAGAAACATATACTTCTCTTGATAAAATAACTAAAGTTATCAACAAAATTTTACTACTATTATTGTAAGTGCTATTGGGCCAAGATCCAAGCTTATTCATCAGTGTGGGGCGCCAAATTTTGGAGAAATGCATGTAAAACAAGCTACAAATCTCCACGAGTCAAAACTACAGACTATAGATCTACATATCTCCATGAGTCAAAAAATAAGCTACAGAATGTTGTGTTAGATGATGCATTCAAATCTACATATCTCCACGAGTCAAAAGCTACAAAACCCAAAAAAGAAAAAACAACCCATATTTTGAAAAAAGAGCAGATCGAGGAAATTTTTTATTTTTATTTAATATCATAAGTGTCAAAAGTTTTATTTTTTGTTTCTCTTTTGCATACAAACATCACTACAGATAACTCAGATTACCAAACACATGTAGTTACAGACAACAACCAACTACAACAGCGCATTTCAAACACAATGTTTTCTCACAACCCAAATCAAAATAATAGCACCGACACAGGGAGAGAGATTGTGTGTGTAATGGAGTAACTTTGGGTTGTAGACGTCGACGACGGAGTGAAAAAGTAGAAGACAATGGCCACGAGAAATAGATCTTCGATCGACAGAGGAAGAGTGACAAGAGGCTAGGGTTTTGGCGAGAGAGAGAGAGAGAGAGCCACAAGTGAGAGATGACAGGTTGATGACTAGGGTTTTGAAACTCGGCAGAGGAAGGCTAGGGTTTCGGCACTTGGGTAGAGGAAACTAGGTTTCGACACTAGAGAGAGAGAGAGAGAGAGAGAGTGAGTGAGAGCAAGACTCAGAAAGATAGACGATGGGGGTGGGGGGGATTTTAACCCTAGCATAAATAAGACCCGGGTACCGTGTTTTAAACCCTGTACTTGGGTTACTAAACTGTACCCAGACTAGGCAAGTCCGGGTTCTGTAACACGGGTTTTGGCCAAGGTTTGACCTGGGTTGGAACCTAGAACCGGAATCTAGTTATCCGAATTTAGGACAGGCTCGGCCCAAATGAACAATCCTAACAAAAATCACATTGAATGTTGGAAAATAGGTTGAGTAGTTGAGAATCGAGGAGAAAACTCATAAAAGAGTGATGGGTTGGGTGAAGACGAAATGAAAGGGGCAACTGTTTGAAATTTTGATATTAAAGTCTATTCATCATTCCCGCACATCATACACTATACTTATTTTTAATTTTTTTTATTCTTCCTAAGCTAATTTAATTGTTCTACTCATCATCCATAAACCACACATTTGGTAAGAGGAAAAAAATAAAAAATAATGTGTGATGTGTGGTGTAAAGATAATGATTTGAATTTTTCTAAAGTGAGACTCAAGTTGCATTTGGGCAGTGAGGTGATATTAAATATTTCGTAAGTAATAGTGAAAATGTAATGAAAAAGTAAAGATAAAATATTAAATAGTAGTAAATAATAGTGAAAAGTAGAGGTGTTACATTTAACTTGTATAGGAGGCCAAAACAATATAATAATCGTACTTAAGCAATGTGAGACTTATAATTCATTAATTTGAATTCAATTTCAAGTTTTTAAAAAATTGTATATATCTATATACAATATATTTATATAAATATTAAAAATATTATTTTTTATATTAAATAAGGGAGGGGTGCGGAACGGGGGCTAGGAGGGGCCCCGTTGGGATCAGCCTGCCCCCGCCCTAGTTAGGGATCTCCTATGTAGGGCCGAGGTCCAGACCCCCGACCGCCCATGCCGGGGGGGAGGGTGAGGCTAGTGAAGGGTGGGTCCCCGCTACTCACCCCTAATGAAAAATAGGTGAAAAGTAATAATAAAATAATTAATAGGTGTATTACTATCCAAACTAGCCCTCAATTGAGTGTATATGAGGTCTAAAGTGTGAATAAATTGATGGGTGTAAACTTAACCTTTACACCACGTTCAGTGTAAAGGTTTTCTCCTTAAAGATTGAGAGGGGCTACCAGTCCGACCGGTGAGATATTTTGTTTACACCTGCGAATGAGGAGCTATCACATATGAGTTTTAGCAAACTAAACAATAGGCTAGCATGCAAGGAATCATTTTTTTTTCCCAAAAGAGATACTTCCAGCCTGATCTCTTCCCCCTTCTCTCTCTCTCTCAAAAATCTGGCATTCACAATGCAATATTGCACTTCCAAATATTTACAACAAAGATAACAAATTAATAACTGAAAATTTACAACAAAAAATTTACAATTTTCTGAAAAATCTATCATTCACAATTTTTTTAAATTAATAACAGAAAATTTACAACCAAAAATCCAATATTGCACCTCCAAAATTCATCCTCTGCAGCATCCTTCTGAGATTTAAGCAATGTTTAAATGAATTCAGATACAATTTCATAACTTCGCTAGACAAACACATTTCAATTCCGAGTCCAATAATTTTCGAACTGGATTAATCTAAATGACCCTTTGTATTTGTTTCCGATTCCTTCATTTTTTAGTGAAAGGATGTGCACCCATCTCATCATATAGATCTCTTTTGTTGGTGGCTAGTTACTTTTTCACTCATTGTTTGCAAATCACTCTTCATTTGCTCCCATTTCAAGCGTTAGAGTTACTATCCTATTTCAACTTCACGATCACTTGGACAGTTTTTAGAGCAACTCAAAACAACAACCACAACCCAGCTTAATATGCAGAATAAACTAATAAAAAACTTATAGGTACTTGCTAAAATCGACTGGGTTTCAGATCGAGTTGAGGGAGGGAGATGAATTTGTTCCAAATCACTCTCTACGGAATCTCTCGATGGAGATGGGATGAAGGAAGAAAGGAAGAATGGAAGAATAATGATAGGGTTACTACCTTTCTACTATCTATTTATTATTTTTTTTGTATTTAATTTTTAATTTTATTTAATAATTAAGGAAGTGACTATAAGTAAAATTATATATTTTTTAATTTTTTTTAATGATTAAAGATGTTAAAAGAATACTTAAAAGAAAATGAGAAAAAAATAAAAAATTTTAAATATATTGTAAGTAGTAAATAGATAGTAAAAGAATAGTAACCAAAAGAGAGGTGAAGAGGAGAGTTGAGGAGAGAATAGAGAGGGAAGAGGGAGTTATGCTACAAAAAATCTTTTTAATTTTTTATTATTTATTTATACTTTACATTCTATTTTTTTTAAAATTTTTTTTATTAAATAATTTTTATATAAATAGTGAATAAAAAATTTGATATAATGTTAAAAAAATAAATTTTAAAAAAATATTAAAAAATATAGATATAGAATATAAATAAATAATAAGAGGTTGTTAAACCAAGTCCTCGTACACCGCACACTTCTAAGTGGTTGCCAGCCTGTAAATTAAACACCCCTTACAACATATTTAAAATTTTTTTCGGGAAGAGGAGATGGGACGAAGGGGGAACGAAAAAATTCACTTATCTCGCACGGACCAGAATACACATAAGTCATGTGTTGAAATTTTATTGGCCAGTGTAAAAGGATAAAAAACAACCGACCTATTTGACGCATTTCTCTTAAAGATTCCAAGGCTGTCTGACGAATCTGACCCAGTATCCGCAGGAGAACCGCATTGTAAAAGAGATTCCTCCATCCACACAGCAGTATCCGCAGGAGAACCACATTGTAAAAGAGATTCCTCTGTCCACAAAGATATGTTTCAGCTAGATCTTCCCCACCCTTTCAAACCTACAAACTCAGTCGCACATCCGAGATCCAACTACGCCGCCGATTTTCATTTTCATAGCACACGGCTTCCTATGCCACCACCCAATCACAGGCCTATTCTTGTCCCCATCAGTCAAGTATTCAATCCCAGAACCCACAATTTCAGCCGCATCACAAGGTGCACAACTTGCAATGGCCTGAGACTTCCTGCCATTCCTGTTAACAATGATGCAAAATCGGATGCTGATAACGTCGCTGAGCATCACAAATCTCAAGGGGTTCAAGAAGGTACTGATGAAAAGAACTTCTGGGGAGCCGTAAGTTTGATCATCGGCACTGCCGTAGGGCCTGGAATGCTGGGTTTGCCGGCTGCCACCATCAGTTCAGGTCCATTTCCCTCGACCATTGTCATCCTTCTCTCGTGGGTCTATGTGATCTCCTCGATTATTCTTGTTGCGGAGCTCAGTTTTGCAGCCATGGAAGAAGACGGGGTGGAAGAGGTGAGCTTTACTGGCCTTGCGGCAAAGGCTGTAGGAAGTCGTTTTGGTGCTTTTGTTGCACTCGTCTATGCCTCCTTGAGTTTTTCGTTGTTAGTGGCATGTGTTTCGGGCATTGGTTCGCTTGTCTCTCAGTGGTTCCCATGGATGAATCTTGTTATGGCCCATGCCTTGTTTCCTCTAACCGTCGGAACTGTGGTTCTTTTCTTTCCGTTTAAGGCTGTTGATGCTGCGAATCGTGTTTTATGCCTCGCCATGCTTTTATCCATTACTGCACTTGTGGTTTTTGGTTTATCTGTGGCCAAAACAAAAATATTAGGCTCCTTTGCTTATGCCTCGTGGGGCTTTTCGTCCATATTGCCTGCTATACCGGTTACCGTCCTCACATTGGGGTTTCACGTTATCACCCCCTTCATATGTAAGATTGCTGGGAACACGGTGCACGACGCCCGAAAGGCAATCCTGGTTGGTGGGGCTGTTCCATTGATCATGATTTTGTCGTGGAATTTGATTGTTTTGGGGCTTGCTGGCGTCAATATAGCCGCTTCCAGAGCAAATCCTATATCCCTTTTGCTTTCCGTCAACCCCTCTGCTTCACCTGCAATTCAATGCTTTGCCTTCACTGCCTTGGCAACTAGCCTGATTGGATATGCCGTAAGCTTCCCCAAGCAGCTTCTTGATACGCTGGATCTGATTTTTGGTAACATTAGTTCGGCAAAGCAGATTACCGCTCGTTCACAAATGGGTTCTAGTGTGGACGGAATCGGGAGAGTTGGTTTTGTTGTTTATTCGGGAAGGCCTAATATTGGAAATGCGGGGGAGGTTTTTTATACAGACTCGAGGTGTAGAGCTGCCTCAAAAGCTACTTTGAAATCAGCCATAGATGGGTCTCATTCACTCAAGATCTTTCTAATGACGATCGTACTCGGTGCTCCAGTTCTCATAGCGTCTTTCTTCCGCTCCACTTTTTCAAGAGCTATCGATTTTGCTGGGGTTTACGCAAACTGCTTTTTGTTTGGCATCCTTCCTCCTGCAATGGCTTACATATACCAATCTAGGAAAGCAATCAGGTATCGTGACCAAACTGCTTTTACTCTTTAGCTATTTGTTACGCAACATCCAGAGAAAGCAAACAAATGTTAAATTACAAATAAGAAGTTTAAGAAAATTTGTAATAATTACGAAATGATTAGGAAAAAAAAATAAAAGATTTAAAATTAAAAAATATTTATATTAAAGTGATATTTAAATGTTAAGATGATATCTGATCACCACGTTCAACCTAGCCCTTAATGCGGATGATTATTGGTGAAGTTTCATCTCACTTCTTCCAAATGCGACCCAAACCAAAAGTTGATGATGCGAACACTAGTTTCCACGTTGCAAAACTTTTTCTCTTAAGATCATCCACTTTTATAATGGTACTATCTCTGGCTAATTCTCACCCAAATCACCCTCCTTTATTTTCATAACTCAATTCAATTAATTATCTCATTTCATTTAATTATTATATATTTTTTAAATTTTTATATAAAATAAAATAAATAATTTAATTTTTTCAAATTTTAAAATAAAATAATATTAAAAAAATATATTCTAATAATATTTTATTCAACTTTAATTTTAATCTCAACTTATCTCATCTCGTCTCGTATCTTTTGTAAAAACAAACGATGCACCTCTCAAGTTTCTCCAATATGATTCTAGCGTTAGGTTCTGGATAAATTGCCGTCACATTATGTTGTGAAAACGATGCAGAAAGAATAAAATACAACAAGAAAACAATCCCATGATACAAAAATTTACGTAGTTTTGCAACGTGCTTGTGTTTATGGAACTGTAAAGGATTTTATTATCTTGAAAAATGTCAAAATACATTGTTCCAAACTAGCTATATTGTTCATTAAGTATATATTTATAGGGTTGTATGACAGAAATCCTAATTTCACAATTTCTGAATTATTCGCTTGAGCGAACTCTCCATCCGGTGTTCGCTCGAGCGAACTTTTTGTTCGATGATTCTCTAATCAGGGTCAAAAACTTTTTCTTAAAAGTTTTTTATTCATTTTTTATCTCTCATTCTCTCTTTCTTTAATAAGTCAAGTGGGTGAAAAAACTCTTAATACGCTCATTTTGTTTTGATTTTCTGATTTTTAATTTTTAATTTAAGTTATTTTTATCATTTAGATCAGTGTGGATAGACGTCATTACAATTATAAGTTCCACATTCCATGTATGTCCCATATAGTTCATTTTCAAGCCATCTGGAGAAGGACAACAACATTTTCTTAGCTAACTTTCGGTTGCCTTATTGCCGTACTTGGAATTTGCAGGTCATCTATCCTGCCGGGGGGAGATGTTACCCTTCTTTTGCTCCTGTGTATTGCTGTTTTTTTGGGGATTTGGCATTAGAAGACCGGCAGGTAGATTTATTTAACAGCAATATGGTGCTTTCCCCAACAGGCTCAATCCAAGTTCCAAAAAGGGGACGAAGACGGTTTTATTTATAATGTTTAAGAGACTCATTGTACTCCTTGTGCCTTCATTTCTAGGACGAGTACTGCATTCTTCAATTATCTAAAAGCACTTTCAATGGCTAATGTATTTTACATATATAAATATATCTAAAATTTCTAAACATTTGTCTAAAAGAGAGTTCCAATGGATTATCTACTTTATCTTCATTTTAAATTTTGCCACAGTAACTCTTCTACATTTAGCTTGCACTGTTCATCTATCTATACATTTCTTATTTATTTCTCTTTCTTTCGGGGCTGAATGAGATTGAGGTCGAGAAAAAAAGTCCTGGACTGCATTGATGTCGATGAGGTGATATAATTAAGTAGAAATAATCAGCAATGTCCTCGGCCAAGTTCTTTACACAGAACACCAATGCAGGATTCCCGGGTGTATGGTTCTAACAAAATCCAAAGAGCTTGGTATTAAATATTCAACAAGTAAAAATTTGCATCTAACATACTTTAATCTATTCATACGGACTTCATTAAAAATAGCAGATTCTCAAGATTGATATAAGTTAGTGCTTAACGTGCAGTCCTTACTTTGATATCTGAAATCATACAAAAAACATTATGTTCCTAGGTGCAATGAGCAGGTGATATTTTTTTTATATTATATATACATCTCATTTCATCTAATTATTATAACTTTTCTAAACTTTCACACAAAATATAATAAACAATTCAACTTTTTCAAATCTCAAAACAAAAATAATATTTTAACAATATTTTATTCAATTTTTAACTCTCATCTCATCTCATCTCATCTGTGTAACCAAATGAGTCTTTAGTGTTTAATTTGTCTTTACTTTTAATAATATTCAGAACAAACATTGGTCCATGGGTTGGTTCGACCATGGACCGAACTTTTCAGTCCACCATTTTTTCTGGACCAGACCAGATCGAACACTCATAGGAATCGGATTGGACTGGTAGTTATTGGTCCGGTCCATTAGGTTCGGCCTTCTTTTTTTATTTATTTAAATCAATTAATAAAAAAATTTATTTAAAATACTAAATTAAACTAAGTGACTTATTAATGTGAATTATATAACAAACTCAATAAAAAAAATATTTTTTATGGTCAATGATAATAACTTAGATGAAAATTAGATTATTAATTTATATAATTACTATATAATTAACTAATTATATAATTACTATATAATTACTGGTTGGTTGTGCCGGACTGAGTCCGAGGAGTAAGGGGGTCAGATGGATTGGAGAATGAAGTTATTTGTATGATTGGTTATATTGAGATTTATTGGTTGTTGGATATTGAGGTCGGGCCTTGTTCATTGCACGTGCACCCATGTTCATGTTTGTAAATGAAAACTGGGTTTTCGTATAATTGCATTCATGTTTATATGTTTATTAGAAACTGAATTTTCATGTGAGGAAAAGGAAAGAGACTGTAGGGATGGTGGTATAGTTCTGCCTGCGATTTCCGCCTACGGTGCGTTCGGTAGGGATGGTGGTAAGCAGGGATGGTGGTGTAGTCTCGCTTGTGATTCCTGCCTATGGTGCACGCGATAGGGATGGTGGTAAGCAGGGATGGTGGTAGAGTCCCGCCTGTGATTCCCGCCTACGATGCACATGATAGGGATGGTGGTGTTGTCCTGCCTGTGATTCCCGCCTAAGGTGCACGCGGTAGGAATGGTGGTAGAGTCTCGCTTGTGATTCCCGCCTACAGTGTCCGATAAATGATTTTGTGTAAATCATTTTTTGAGAAAATGACGGATTATGTTTTGGGCCAAAATGGGATTTTGGTGTGTGTTAAAAAATATTCTTTTTTGGAAAAAATGATGTTTTGAGGCTAAAGCATATTTCACCATGTGCATGCATGTTGGTTGCATTAATGCACTTTTATCTCATGGTTATTTGGATTATTACTTATCTGCGGTACCATTTATGCTACCGTAGATTTTGATGCAGATGAGGATGACCAGCCTTTGGGATCGGCTCTACGGAGAGGTGGCATGTGGTTGCTTTTGTTTTGGATTATGGGATTTGTTTCCCATTTGTGTATGTATTTGATTTGTATTATATATATATATATATATATATATATATATATATATATATATATATTTTTATGGATAACTGTATAACCTTTTTAACGGATAATTATTTTGGATATTTGTATTAAGCAATTCTGGTAGTTAGTTGGCTGATTTTTATTTAACCGCTGCAACTTTTTGGTGCTCTTGTTGCATGTTGCACACACTTGAGCTCTTATCGTTGGGATGCGTGACCCGTATTATCATCATCCTGACGTCACGATTCTCACGTTGCGTCACATATTTTTAGTGAGAACAATTTTTAAATGAGTACATATTGTGTGAGAGAGCAAAAAGCCCTAAAGAGTGTGAGTTGAAATTGAGTGATTGTAATCTCATCTGATTAATAAGATTTTTGCAGGTCTATGGACATAGACAATTTGTCAAACCACGTATATTGTGTATCGTGTACTTGCTTTTACTTTATTTTTCATCGTCGGTGTGTGTTTTGCACAACAACTGGTATCAAGAGCAAAGATAGGATCTAAAGGAGGGCGATGATTGGAGATAAAGTGAAAGCACCTGAGATCAAGAAGTTTGACGACACTGATTTTGGGTATTGAAAGATGCAGATCGAGGATTATCTTTATGGAAAGAGGCTCCATCTTCCATTGTTGAGAAAGAAGTAAGAGAGCATGGATGATACTGAGTGGACCTTAGTAGATCGACAGGTTCTGAAATTATTCGGCTGACCTTATCCAGAATAGTGTCACACAATGTTAGTAAGGTGAGAACCACGATGGATCTCATGACGGCTTTGTTAGGTATGTATGAAAAGCCGTAGGCGAATAACAAAGTACACTTGATGAAGAAATTATTTAATCTGAGGATGTCAGAAAGTATGTCTGTAGCCTAACCCTTGAATGAATTCAATACGATCACAAATCAATTGTCTTTTGTAGAGATTGAGTTTGATGATAAGATTAAAGCGTTGATTCTGTTGGCATCGCTACCAAATAGTTGAGAGGCTATGAGAATGGTTGTGAGTAATTCAACCGGCAAAATGAACCTGAATTACGATGACGTATGTGACATGATCATTGTTGAAGAGGTACGTAGAGGAGACTCGAGTGATTTCTCGGGTTCAGAATCGACCTTGAATGTTGACAATCAAGATAGAGGACATGATAGGTCAAGCTCCAAGAGTAGGGGGAAGACCAAGATGAGACTTGGGCAGCAGATTACATGCTGGAGTTGTGGCAAGCCGAGCCACACCAAGAGAAATTGCAGGAATCAAAAAAGTGTTGAGGATGATGTGGTGAATGTAGTGGCTGAAGAAATACATGATGCCCTAACTTTTGTAGTGCACAATTCGATTGATGATTATGTGTCAGACTCAGGGGTTTCGTTCCATAGCACCTCACATCAAGAGATCATGCAGAATTATGTTATTGGTGATTTTAGGAATATGCATGCGGCTGATGGAGAAACGCTAGATGTAGTGGGAGTGGGTGATATGCGCATCACACTTCTAAACAGGGGCGCATTGACTTTACAACAAGTTAGACATGTTCCAGATCTGAAGAAAAATCTGATCTCTGTGGGACAGCTTGATGGCAGCGGTTATGTAGTAGTGTTCTCTGGAGGAGTTTGGAAGATCACTAAGGGTGCACTGGTTTTGGCACATGGTCAGAGATCTAACTCTTTGTATTTAATATCAGGGTCTACTGATGTGCATGGTGAGTTGTCCAGTGAATGTGCTGACTAAGGGCAATGTACGTGGAAGACTAAAGTTGAGTTTGACTTTAGTGCGTCTTCTAGCTTGAAAACGGGAGTTATGAGTTGTAGAGATGATATGGCCTAGTTGGAAACGGTGGCTGGCATGTGGAGATCTAGTCTTAAAGTGGGAGATTTTTGGGTTGCATGTGGAGACTGCTTTGTGAGCATAAAATCAAGAAACAGAAAGTTCGCTCGATGTCGCTCGACATGGTGCTTAAGAGAAGCTCAACCCGTGATTTCGCTCGAAGTGCGCTCACCAGTGGGTTCCAGCGAAGCTCAACTCGTAAGTTTGCTCAAGATTCGAGTAAGAGTGGGCTCGAGCGAGACACAAACCCTAGTGTTTACTCATGCCATGCTCGACACCCAGGTCGAGCCAATGTTCACTAGCTATTTGCTTGAGGCGCGCTCGACATACCACTTGAGTGAAGAACCTAATTTTTGCCAGATTAGGGTTTCCAGAGCCGTTTACTATAAATATGTTATATTTGACTTATTTTATACGATTTTCAACATATTTTTAGTGAGAACAATTGTCAAACGAGTGCATATTATGTGAGAGAGCAAAAAGCCCTAGAGAGTATGAGTTGAGATTGAGTGATTGTAATCTGCTTTGGTTAATAAGGTTTCTGCAGCTCTATGGACGTATGCAATTTGCCGAACCACGTATATCGTGTGTTGTGTGCTTGCTTTTACTTTTTTAGCCATCGTTAGTGTGTGTTTTGCACAACATATTCATAATCTTGGCTTCTCTATTATCTACTCTACCTCTAAACCTTTATTTCTTAAACATATTTTTTATGTTCCTTTTATAAAAAAGAATCTTCACCCCGTCTACCAATTTACCAAAGATAATAATGTTTATTTTGAATTTCACCATTCCTTTTTGTGTGTTAAGGATCAATTCACAGGAGCTATCATCCTTTGCGGTAAGAGTAACAATGGTCTCTATTCGCTCTAGCATCGGTCAAAGCTCTCTGACAATCTAGCTGCATTCTTGATTACTCGTGCTTCACTTGATCAATGAAACTTTTGTCTTGGTCATCCCCATTGTTAGTCAAATACTATCTTGGTACCATTAAGATGCCACCACCAAGAAGTTCAATAAAGTCTGTTCTCCTTGTCAACTAAGCAATTAATAATCACATTCTACCTTTCTATCTTTCTGATTCTGTTTCTCAAGGTCCTCTAGATTTGCTATTTATAGATGTATGGGATCCTTCCCCACTATTAATGAAAATCTTTATTATTTATGTTTTGTAGATGATTATTCTAAATTTATATGGTTATTTCTCATGTATTAAAAATGAACCCAAAAGAAACCAAAAGAATATATATATATATATATATATATATATATATATATATATATATTTTTTTTTAAGTTTCCAGTTTATCTTTTTTTTATTTGTTATTTTGCTATTAAATTATATGGACAAAAAAAATGATGAAGAGGCGAGAGGAGCAAAGTAGACTGGCTTGGAAATGGGCTAATTGTTCAATATGTTTCTTAGCTTGGAAATGCTTAACTTTCTAACATGCTAATCATTCAACCTTAGTGGATAATAAACATGACTAAGTAACAAAAATCAACTTATTCACTAAATGAAAATCGGCTTCACATATATCATGGAACCTGAAACATAGCATGCTTGGCTTTAAATCAAAGAAACCAATAAGTCAAGATCCTCCAAACTATACATAAAAACATACCTCTTTGCATGTTCATCAAAATCCAACAAAAACCTTAGTTATAAAGCTTTTAAAATCCAACTAAAAACATAAATTAAAGCTTTATGAATAGAATTTTACAAAAATCAAACCATGGATTTAGGATTCCAAAGCTAAAAGGACAAACTAAACCAATAACTTCCATGCTTGAGGGTTTCGGTTCTAACACCTTAGAGAACATGCAAATATATTTTATTAAAACCTCATATTCCATAAATCCAACCAAGAACTTGTATAAATATCAAAGCACTTACACCATAGAACCAAAATTTTAAAGACTGCTCAACATATCAACACAAACTCTCAAGTCATTCCAAAACTCGCTCAAACCGAGCACTTCATCACCAAAATACTGTCATGCACCCTTCAAACTTCAATAAACATATCCAATGCATTTCAAATAAATCCAAGACTCTTAAGTATAAAAAATTTACAAGAGGTTGAAGTTAGGAAAATAAACTTACAAGCTGGAAAATCCAAAGGAACAAAGCACCAACTTTCTCCCCAATACTTTGTCTCAGTTTGCTCTCAAGTAAGAAGGAGGAAAAAATGCAAAGTGAGGGAGAATGAGAGAGTGGCGTGGGTCATAGGGAGGGTTTACTTGGAGTGGGTGAAAGACATGACAAGTGATGGGAAGTTGGCTTGTGCAACCGGGGAAGCCATCGTCGGATGGGGCTAGAATGCTTTCTTTTTTGCCGAGTGTGAGGGAGGTAGCTTGAGTGTTTGACTTGTCATAAAAGTACACTATTTGGGTTGAACCAAGGGGACAATTTCAGACCATAGAGTGGTCATTACATGGGGGGAAGCTTGTGTGAAAAGATAAAGAAATGGAAGGGTCTCTCGGTTGGAACAAAACATGAATCTAATTCGCACCATTGATACAGTATATAGAAAGTTTCACTTAAACCCACTTGCAATTGATTTGGTCAAAAGAGTGTACCATGGTGTAAGGGAGTGGATGAGGGTGTAAAATAGGCGTGTAACCGATCTAGTTCTGTCCGATTTTGGGTGTATTTTAGAATTGAACCGGTATACACCGATTTTGATAATTGAATAATCGATACTGGACTGATTCACTCGGGAAATCGATACTTCCGATTTTATCGGTTCCAATTTAGTTTGGTCCATTTTTACCAGATTTAACGATGAACTAGCAAGGTCGGGTGCTTAGGAAGTTGAGTTTGGAACAACAAACCGATAAATTAAAAAAAAATTGTCTATATATAAAAATGATATGCAAGAAAATAAGAATTATAGTAAACCTATTATAGTATAGGTACATTATTTATAAGAATCATATTAATTAGAAATTTAGCATATAATATAAATAAATCATATAACAAATTACTTATATATAATAAAAATAAAAAATATATATGAACCGGTCCGGTTTGGTGTAGAAAAAATAAAAACCGGAACCGAACTAATTTAGAACCGGTTTTGAAAGAATGAATTCGGTATCGAACCGAACTGGTATTGCATCGGACTGAATACACAGGTCCGATTTGGTTCAGGATGGTTTACCGGTTTTTATTTTGTAGCCCTAATGTAAAATATAGTACAATTGGATCGTTGCTTGTAGAAATGGTTTAAACCAATGAGGGAAGCATGCATGTAGACTGAGTAGCATTTAGGATTTAGAAATATTTGGGGTTTGTTACCCTTCAAGGGTTTGGGGTTTCGGTTTCTTGCACAAACTTTTAGCATTTCATTAAGGTTGAAATCCTCTCTTTTAGCTGGTCGAGGTTGTACTTAAGTGCTTAGAATAGTAAGAAGGCATTTGTGTTTGCTTGGTTTTCACTCCATCCACCTTAGACATTTGTACTACTCTTAACAAGTGTAAAGTGTGCTCCAAATGGATGCTTGTGATGGTGCCATGTGTCCAAAAAGATTTCCTAGTGATCTTAGGCTCATTTGGACATCCTACGGGGAGATGTGACAGTTGTTTGGTCGATGTGCCATGTGGCACATTTTGATTGGCCTATTTTTCACATGAAAAATTTGTAACTTTTTATAGCACCATAAAATTATGAAAATTCATGAGTCTAATGAAGCAATTTTCTTTGCCAAATTATGCTCCGAAGTGTCTCAAATAAATAAATAAAAGTGATCCATCCCATAGCAAATCATAATTCGACTACGCTAACAGACTAAAACCTAATCTATCGCTCGATTAATGAAATCTACTTCTAAGGTTTAAATAAATTCTTTTTATCGAATTTCTTTTAGGGCATTACAATTACAACATATAACCGAGAGTCTTGTGCAGTTGAGTTGATTGTCTAAGCGGAAGGAAGTGTGAGGTATCATTTAAAGAAATGTCATAAGTTGATAAAAAAAGAGATGATGAAGAAATTTCAGAGAATGGAGGATTATATGGAGATTAAGAGGGAATATTAGAATCAAAAAGTGGTTTTGTTAAAACTATTTTGGGAAAAATGGAAGAAGGAAGATTAGAAGGGAAAGACAAAAGTTTTTGTGGAATTAAAATTCTAGTAAGGAAAAGCTGATTCATGAAATTAAACATCTCGAGAAGTAAAAGGTGTTTGAGATCCCAAATTAAAGACTTTAAATCCATTGGTACGAAAATGATAACCCAGAAAAATACATCTCTTGGCATGACTTGCAAATGTTGATCGTTGTTGACTCAAAGTGGAACAATAACATAAACAATAAAAAACTCTAAGATGAGAATAATTTGGTAGGGAATGATAGAGGTGAAGGAATTCTATTTATGAGATATATCTATGTTATAATACAATCACCCCAAAAAAAATTAAAGGAAGATTAGATTGAAATCGAAGATGTTTGCATTTAAATTCCAACACTTAGTTTTGTTGAGGAGTCTCAACATAACTTTTTTGATGAACTATACCATTCATAGAAAAGAAATCTGACAAAGCATATTTTTATCCATTGTTTGTTCTGATGGATTGGATTCTAGTACCAAATTAGGTCTCAATCAATATAAAGAAAGGGTAACAAAGTCTTAATTTAGGACTTACTTTGAACTAACTTGAGCATCGAAGGTACCACGGTCCCCGAGCCCCCCATCCTTCATCTTAGCAGGAACCAGACCCGACCCCAACAACGTGGAGTTTCCCAGGCCGCAAAACATGACATCAACATTTATAATTTTTCTTTATTTACTCGATTAATTATGCCTCCCAAGAATTCTTTCTGGAATTTAGGGAGGAATCTATAGCATCGACTCAAGGATTGATTGTTTAATTCAGGGGGAAAAAAATTAACCGTTCACGTGGCTCATCATCTAACTAATTGTTTCATCTTAACTAAGGAGGCTACTTTGTGCTTACAAATTACAACAATTTTTTTAACATATAGGATTCTGAAGATTAAAGGTCATTTTGTTAATTAGTAAGGAGACATTTCTTCCTCTGTTACAAAAAGTAAGACATGCATTAAGGCTTATGTGATGTCAGACAAATGGGTTAACTAAGGGGCATTCAGAACAACCTTAAGCAAAAGTATGGCATGTTGAAGGTAAGGTTGTATTCAAGGCAATGGGGTTGAATAAGTTCTTAATTGAACTCAAAGATGTGATTGATAAAAAGAGAATACTCAATGGGCATCCCTGGGCTATTGACAAGAACCTGATCTGTATACAAGACTGTGAGGGGGTTGATTCTCTCAAGGTGATGTAGTTTCAATATGAACCCTTCTGGATTCAGTGCCATGATCTCCCTTTTGTGGGAATGAATGCTAGCACCGATGAAAAATCGGGTAATACAATGGGTGATGTCATTATGGTTGATGCTGATAGCAGTGGTGCTTGTTGGGAAAAAAATTTATGTGTGAAAGTCAGGATAGACATCACAAAGCCCCTTACTAGAGGTAGAATTCTTACATTGGGTGGTGTTAAGTATTGGATCCCTTTTAAGTATGAGAGGTTGCCTAACTTTTGCTACCATTGTGGTTTGTTTAAACACAAGGTAGGAAGATGTGAAAAACTGGAAAAAGGAAAGCTCCTTGTGGATGGATTCAATCAGCAATATGGTGGATGGTTAAGGGCTACTAGTAATAGCTCCTTCAATAAGCCTTCTGTGGAGAGGATGGTCTCTAGAAATGATGGCTCATTGGAGGATAGCTGGAGTGATTGGCAGTGGCTGCTGAGTGGCCCTGCCAATCACCATGAAACTACTAAGTTGGAATTGCTGAGGGCTTGGGAACCCTCAAACAGTTTGTGAGCTTCACCTTTTGGAGAATTATAAGGCCCTAGTGGTGATTTTTCAGTCAGAAACTAAATGTAGGAGGAAAAACTTGAGAAAATCCGTAATAGAATTGACTTTGATTGTAGTTTTGTGGTGGATTGTGTTGGATTGTGTTGGATTGTCTCCAAAGTACTAGCCAACAGACTGAAATCAATTCTTCCCCATATTATTTCTAATGCTCAAAGTGCCTTGATTCCTGGTCGTTTGATTTCAGACAATGTAAGTGTGACTTATGAAGCTATGCATTCTATGCAAAATAGAATGAGAGGCAAGAAGGAAGGGTACGTGGTATTAAAATTGGATATGAGCAAGGCCTATGACAGAATTGAATGGGGTTTCCTTGAAGCTGTGTTGAAGAGAATGGGGTTTAGAGGGCACTGGATAGATTTGATTATGAAGTGAGTTAGTACAGTCCAGTACTCCCTTTTGATTAATGGTTCCCCTCAGCAAACTCTATATCCTTCTCGTTGCATTAGGCAAGGGGATCTTATTTCCCCTACCTCTTTATCCTTTGCTCAGAAGTGTTGGGTCAAATGTTGGATAAGGCTGAGAAAAGAGGTTTTATATTTGGCTTTCCTTTTGCTAGAGGGTCTTTACTGGTTAACCACCTTTTTGCAGATGATAGTTTGCTTTTTTGTAAGGCAAATCCTTTGGAGTGGAGCAGACTTTCAAATTATTGAACTCTTATGAAGCTGCCTTAGGACAAAAACTCAACATTGACAAATCTGCTATATTCTTTAGCAAGAATACAAGAGCTGAGAAAAAACTGGCTATTCTTTCTACTACAAGAATGAAGGAAGCTAAGTCCTTTGAGAAATACTTGGGACTCCTTTCTTATGTGGGAAAACAGAAACTGGCAGCTTTAAGGCCCAACCTAGACAGTATTCGAAATAGGATGCAAAATTGGAAAGAAATATTCCTCTCTTAGGCAGGTAAAGAAATGCTGTTGAAATTAGTGGTGCAGGCCATTCCAACATACTGCATGAGTATTTTCAAGCTTCCTAAAGCAATTTTGATGGTAATCAACAAACTTATGCAGAATTTCTGGTGGGGCAGTAGAGGTGATAGGACTAAAACCCAATGGATTCCTTGGAAATTACTTGGCAAGTCAAAACTAGAAGGAGGACTTGGCTATAGAGACTTTGAAGATTTTAATGTGGTCCTCCTAGCTAAACAGGGTTGAAGAATTCTACAACAACCCCATACACTTGCTGCAAGAGTATTAAAAGCTAAGTATTTCCATAAAACCAATTTCCTTCATGCAAAGGTGGGTAGTAATGCTTCTTATCTCTGGAGAAGTTTCATGACAGCAAAGAAAGTCTTGCAAAAAGGCTTAATATGGAGAGTTGGCAATGGAGAATCATTGAACATATGGTTTGATAGGTGGATCCCTCGTCCATCCACTTTTAAAATTCAGTCTCCTATGCCAGATCAATATGTTGTGTGGAAGGTTAGCTCTTTGATTGACAAGCCTACAAGTTCTTTGAACCAGGTACTGTTAAGAGAGATGGTGAATGCTGAAGAGGCTGAAGTTGTTAGTAGGATTCCTATAAGTGTTAGCAATGCACCAGATAAAATGGTGTGGAGATGTACTAGTGATGATAAGTTCTCTATAAAGAGTGCTTATCACCTGCTTTGTGATATGGAGGCATCTGAAAAGGGAGAGTCATCTCAGAGATCTTTGAGGAAAGACATTTGGGCTATGATATGGAAGTTTAATACTCCTAATGCTGTCAGAATGATGCTATGGAGAGCATGCCACGAGTCCTTACCCACCAACTAGAATTTTTTTAAAAAGAAAATTCTTGAATCTCCTCTACGTCCTATGTGTGGAATTGAGCCTAAGTCAACTTCTCATATTTATGGCTATGCAAATTAGCTCAAGATGTGTGGGGTTTTAGCTTCAAAATACTATAGAAGGTGGTAGTGATGGATTCCTCTTTTAAGGACTTGGTGAGCCATCAGTTTACAGTTTTAGATGAAGAGGAAATGGTTTTTTTGCTATAACTATTTACCAGTTATGGAAAAGGAGGAACTCTTCTGTATTTGAAGGCAAATTGATGGATCCAAATGCTCTACTGCAAGTGGTTAATCAGCAGAACATGGATTTCAAGGTTGATAATCAGAAAGTTGATGAGGGCAAAGTGGTTGAAAGGTAGATTGAATCCCAATGGAGGACTCCTCCTCTTCATGTCTTTAAAGCCAATTGTGATGCATCAGTTGATAAGGTTAACTGCAGAGTTGGTGTAGGAGTCATTGTTCGAGATTGGACTGGAAAAGTTATAGCCTCACTTAGATCTCAACTTGCTTTTTTTTCTTGATGCATAACTAGCTGAGGCCTTTGCTGCACTTAAAGCTGTCATACTTGGTAAACAGTTGGGTTTGCAAAGAATTATACTGGAGGGTGATGCTCAGAAGGTGGTGAATGATATCAAAGGGGCAGCAGATCAGTGGACTCCAATAGGTTTGATGGTTTATGATATTAGATTGATGCTTCAACACTTTCAGCATTGGTCTGTTTCTTTTGTGCCGAGGAAGTTTAATTGTGTTGCACATTGTCTTGCGAAGGATGCATTAAAACTTTCTGAGGAGAGCATTGTTTTGGAAGGAGTCCCTCCTTGTATCCATTATTTGTTGCAAATAGCATGAATAAATTGATGTTATTCTTCTAAAAAAAAAAAAAACTAGTCATTTAGTAATTTAATGTTTAGTTAGGAATGGGTAATAACATTTAAAAAAGGAGAAAAAGTATAAGATTGTGGGGGGCACATTTGGACAGGATGGTAGATCCATAGATGTGATTCATTTATAAATAAGATAAGTATTTTTTACAAAACAAATAAGTTGTTTCTGAATAATATTGAAGGGATAGAAATAATTCATATGCATGTTTTTTTTTTCTAAGCCATTTATATGCAATTACAACGGTATACTGATACTTGGAAGCTTTGGATTATTGAAGTTCGAAAAACTAAAATTTCTTGGGGCTCTTATATTGGTACTGTGATGACTTGTGAGTCTATGAAAGAATTTCTCAAACAAAAGAAAACAAAAGAGAAATCATAAAAAATTATTTTTCTTAAAGAGATCACGAGATTCAAGAAATTGATTAACATGTCAATCATATTGGTCTTAATTAGCATCGTATATTTACCCTATATACTACAACATATAAGGTTTTTTTGGGTCGACAATTTGTCTCAAAAAATTGAGATTTCATCCTAAAATACTTCTTGAAAAAAAAAAAATCATCCCAAGGTCGTTCCAATAACAGTGTCCCAAAAGGTATTTTTGGACGAAAATATCAATTTCGTCCCAAATATCTTTTGAGATAAAATTGAGCAAAACCGTTTGATCACATTCGAATGGAATACTTTTTTTAGAATTCTTGAATTTCGTCCTAGAATCATGTTCGAACGTTATAAAATTGACAATCGATACCAGTTCGTTTGACCAAATAGGCATGAGGAATCGTTCAAACAAATAATTTGATGGTTGAACAGTAAGACGTTCGAACAGACCATGATAGGATCAAATGATTTCATATCAGTAGAAGTTTGAACGTTTAGTTCATGTTCGATGATTTGTTCGAACGGTTTAACGTACTATTCCAAATTTAATTCCTATTACATTTGAATGTTCGAATGGTTTTACTCATCTTGCTTGAAGGGTTTTTCTCATTCTAATGGTAACTATTTTATTTTACCAAATAATTAAAAACCAAATAGACATACATAATATTTAATAAAATACATTATAACTTGTTCAATACCCATAAAACTAGCGTAATAAGTTCGAACTAAATAAATAAAACAGTAGTAGTATTAGCGTTTTTCATACAGAAATAGATTCCCAAATCTGTATATATAATGTAAATTATTTACTTGGCGGCCTGAACTATTGCATAAGTATCTGTATTTGGAGTTGCACATCTTTCCTAAATTCTTGTTGTTGTTGTTCTTGCTATTTTATGTATATCTTCATGTCTGCTTATTTCGCCAATTGAGCCTCTAACTCATGCTGCCTTGCTGTCAATTCTTCGATCTTGAAATTCACTTTGTCTAACTCTATATTTGTATTATAGGCAAACATGGACGATGAGGAAGAGCTAGACGGCTTTACACAGAGACCTAAACCCCTCAGGAACCCTGAATATTAACCTAGAACTTGTGTAAAAATTTTAACATCACTTGTTGAGAAATTTTGATTTAACGCAGATTCAGCATGTAGGGGGCAACTATTTTATTCTACATACAAGAGAAAGAATTAATATCGTCATAAATTTTCAAATATATTTAATTAAAATAGATTATAATACTTAAATAATTTTTACGAGCATCGAGATGAGTTTACTCTCCATTACGATCAGTATGAGATGTAATTTTGTTAAATCATAATTAGGATTTGACTCTTCCTACAAGAGACATTTATTGGCATATAAATTCATTAGAATACCTCCAAATAAAAAACTATATAAAATAAAAAAAATAGCATTACCAATTTTTTAGAATGATGATGAAAAGATCTTGAACCTGTATAAACATACAAAAATAAACAATCAATGTATTTCTTTGGTAATTTAAACTCTCATCTATAATATCATTATCCATTGTTCAAATCATTTCGGGAACTCCTCTTCCTGTTTCTGATCTATATCATTTACTCCAAGTTCTTTGAGCATGTTCATATGATCCTTGAAATTAAAGATTACCAAATAATTTATCTTTTTATAATTTTTATAACTAAATTGTAATATTAATTAACAAATAATGACAACATACTTCAAGTGGCTCTCTATCTTAGGGCAATTGTTTAATACGTGCCACTGAACTTTCTTGAACTCTATTCCACACAAATCATTACCACGCACTGCACTAAGTAGACATACTTATTGGGAAAACATAGAAAACTCTTTTTCATTGTCTTGCTTGGTCAACATCAAAGTTTCTTTCTGACAGATCAAATCTTGTGTCAACTCCGTGGAAGTATTTGGAACAGAATGTATGTCGCTGATTGTCAATATATATTTCTACAATTGATCATTCTGGGCGGGCCTTTTTACCCATTATGCATTTCAACTTTTCAAAGAATCGTTCAATGGGATACATCTATCTATATTGGACTGGTTCTACAAGTCGAGTCTCACATGAAAAATAAACGGTTAGATGAACCATGACGTTGAAAAATGACGGTTGGTAAATACTTTACAACTTACACAATATTATAACAATTTCTCTTTCCATACGATCCAAAACTTCTACATTCAATGTTCTAGCACATAAGCTTTTAAAAAATGCACTCAACTCAGTTAAAGCCATGTGCACATCTTTCGTCAAGTACCCACAGATACCAATAGGCAAGATATGTTGTCAAAATACATAACAATCATAACTTTTAATCAAGTAATTTTTCAGTCATTTGCTTGCACACACTTTGTTAGATTTGAAGCATAACCGTCTGGTAATTTAATTTTCATTAGGCACTCACAAAATGTATCTATTTCATTACTTGACAATGTATACCATCCAATCAGCATGTAGACAGACAAACAATTTTGTTGTAAGTGCATTTTCGGTCTTATTCCCAACCGCTTAAGATCCTTCCGTGAGTTTAGTATATCATTCGTTTTGTTTTCAATTCACATCAATGTTCCCAACACAGACTAGTATATATTTTTTTCAATATGCATAATATTGAGATTATGCTGCAAACGGATTGTCGACTAGTATGGGAGTTCGAAAAATATACTCTTCTTTGTCCAATTCAACTCATTCGCAATTTGTTTTCTCTTTCATTGCTTTTTACCAAATTCATTACAATCGATATCTACAAATTTTGCAAGTACATCTTCGACAGACAAATATGATGGAGGGTGCCCCCATTCAATAGTGCCATCAAACATCATAGAATTTCCATGCCATCTATGGTCTTTAAGTAAAAATCGACGATAACCCATGAAACATAATTTCCTCCCATATGTAAGCTATTCAAATTTGGTATATTTGTTATAAATTGGGCATGCAATTTTTCCTTTAATACTCCAATCTGACAAGTTTTCATAAGCGGAAAAATCATTTATTTTCCATAACACGGCAGTGTACATCTTAAACAACTTGCTTGTTGATGAATAAAATGTTAGGACCCCATTCTCCCACAAATCTTTCAATTCTACAATTAATGGCTGTCTGTGTATGTCTATAACATTTCTCGGTGATCTCGGACCTAAAATGAGTAAACTCATCATGAAATATGAATCTTTCATATACTTCCACGATGGAAGATTATACGACATAAGTAGAATTGACCAAGTACTATGACTAGTACTAATGTTCCTAAATGGATTAAATCCATCTATTGCCAATCGAAGTCGGACATTATGAGGTTTGTTGGCAAACCATGGGTGCTCTTAATCAAATTCTTTCCAAACCTGAGAGTCAGCAGGATGTATGAAGACACTATCGTTCCTGATTCTGGACGATAAGTCTCATATCATGTCTACAGTCGTTGCATGTGACATAAATAACCGTTGTAATCTACGTATTAATGGAAAGTGGCGTACAACCTTGCGTGACACGTTCTGCTTCTCAGGTGTCCATCTTGATTCATGACAAATGAGACACTCGTTCAATTACTCATTCTCTCTCAAAAATAATATATAGTTATTCTTACATGCATGCATTGCGTTGTAATGAAACCTGAGTCTTCGTTTCAACTGGATATAACTCACTCTGTGAATATTCCACAAGCGTGCAAAAGTGTTATTGCCTGCATCATTTGAATTTGATGTGTCCGTATCACTTTTATTTATAAACATTCCCGCACCAATATCACCCAGTATTTGCTCCATATCTTTATCATATTCATCACCAAAAAATTTGACGGTACATCTTTATGTGGAGGCTCGAATGATGTTGGATATAATAATAGTTAACTATTATTATGTTATCAATTAATTATTTTTTAACTATGAATTATTATTATGTTAACTATTATTTTTTAACTATTAATTATTATTATGTAAATTTTATTCAATACAAGTTAACGTTTGAACATATAAAATGTATGTTCGAACGAAATAGAACTGTTCGAATGGTAACATATATATGTTTGAATGGATTCAACACAAATTCCAGATGCAATCCCAGAAAAATATCAAGAATTACAATCCTCAAACACAATCTCATAAATCATGCGCAATATCGACAAACACACCAATACATCAATTATAATGATTAAAGTTTTAAACTATAAACAATGAAACACAAAATTTACCTTCAATGCAATTCCAAACAACTCAACCCACAATGAAACACTTGCACAACATGTAAATAAACAAATTTAGTGAACAACTAAACCAATCGAAATGAGTTCAATCTAACTCACTCTATTTCTATCTCTATTTCACTCTTTGCCTCTCTTTAATCGAAATGAGAAAAGAATGAATGAGTGTAGGGAGAAGAATGAAGGATTGTAGGGTAGAAAATAAGGGAGACGGCGCGGTGGTTAAAGGAGAACACGTTTTGAACGAGAATATTGGTGTTGTGGGTTGAAGTAGAATTTTTGAAGTTATTACGAAGAAAAATGTCATTGTAATAATTTTAAATAGCATGAAACACCTTTGTCCAACTTAAAACATCTCTTATTAAGATGAAAAAGTTGTCACATGCGCGACTTGTTAAGTTGCTTACCATTCGAACGTAAATATTATACGTTCAAACATGAAAATTAATTCAACGTGAATGTTTTCTCCCTTGACAAATTTTTGAACCCACGTTCGAAAGGTAACAAAGTACCCTTTGAACGCTACTCCATTGCTTAGGGATTGGTGGGAGACATTCCCGCCACTATTTCAAAAGAGCCAAAAACCCTAGAAGATGTTCAAACGTGCTTTTTCATGGTTAAAATGTTCAATCACAATTTAGGCATTTGAATGGTCTTCCATAGCGTTTGAACGTATATTACTCAATGTTTTATTGGTATTTCCAGATTGCGCATTGCATATCCGAATGTGGTGCCTAGAGAGCCTCCAGCTTTGGGTGATGGGGAGACGGCTAAGGATGAGAGATCAACTTATACAGATGAGCTCGATACCCTCGCTGATCATGAGATGAGGGAGTTGGTTATTGATACAGATGTTCCTCTATATGATGGGATGTAGAGCATCAAGCAGGTATATCTATCTTCTTTCTTCAAGATCATGAACTTGATCATCGCCAACAATATTGATTCTCGAAAGCACAATATAGAGGTTGGTATGGATTGGGCGAAGTTTATGATATGCGTCGTTCTTGGTGTTCCTATTGACCTGATAGGTTATATATTCGATAGGATTCGATTAGAGACCTGGTACATTACGATGGATATATTGGGGTCCCGCCAGATATTGCCGAGCGTGTCCGGGAGTCGATGGGACTGATCAACAACTCCAATCTGTCATGTAGCACTGGACACTCGAACTTCGTCTTTGTGGTCCTATTCCAAACTCGGTTGATACTCAGAGAGATTGACACCTAGAGATCGTGGAGTATCGACGGGTGAGACATCCATGCAGGCCGAAGTATCAAGCACATCTATTTGCGAGGAGATGGCTGATATACTGCGTCCAGAGATCATCGGTGATCGATGCAGTGCGTATGAAGATCCGTACTACCATGTTTGACGTAGTATAGAGATTAATGCTAGCATCTCTAACTTACTTATAGAGATTAATGCTAGCATCTAATGCTAGTATCTTTGTGTTACGTATAGAGATTGATGCCATGTCTGCAACTCAAGTCACGATTAGTACTCAACTGACATAGCTAGAGACACTCCTAGCTATAGTTGAGGATGTATGGAGGGAGTTGGGATCTTAGTAGTTTTTATTTACATTTTTTTTTTGTTATGAACAATATTTGGTGTTTTGTAAATTTAATTTAATTATAAATTAGATTTTTTGTCTTTTCTAAATTAATTATTGATTTCATTATTTCTATTATTTAATTGCTAACTTTTATATAAATTAAATATTTATCGATAATTAAGTAGGGTATTTTGTTGCCAATAATTGTAAAAGTTTTATAACCATTTGAACAGAATATTTCAAGTTTGAACGATTCTATTTTCCGTTCGAACACTTTATTATACATTCAAACATTGATTATTAATATGTTCGAACGGTAAGTCAATGTCCTGCTAAATTTATTGACTTAAACCACCAATTTCCCCTTCGATCATATATAATATCTGTTCAAACATTGATTAACCTTGACATTAGAACGTTGTTTTATGATATTCGAACGGTAAGTCAATGTCCTGCTAAATTTTGTTACTTAATATGCCAAATTTTCATTCGACTATATATAATTTTCGTTTGAATGTTTATTATAATTTGTTCGAACCTTTTTTTCTGGATGTTTGAACGTTATTTTATTAGAGACGAATTTTTTTGTCTCTACATATACCATTCGAACGTGTTCGACCGGTAAACTTCTTTCGTCATTTTTTAGGAACAAATTTCAACTTTGTCCCTATATTTTTATTTTTGGGACGATTTTATTTCATCACAAATAAAAAAAGTCCAAAAATTTATTTTTTGTTGTAGTGATAACTAATGCCCATGCTCCCATTAGTAAAAAGTAAAAACAATTAACCGGCCTGCACATTTAATGCTTATGTAAATATTTTATGCCAAATTAGGAGAGTCGTCTCATGTGTTGACGTATCAAAACCAAATGAGATCTAATATTGGCATGCATTTTGATACGTACATTGATTTATTAAAATAAACAATAGAGTCTTCGCCATGGGAAGAGCGCAGCTAACAAATATGTACAGAGATTAAATGTAATATATATTGACATTATAAAGGAAATTGCATGTGCACTATAAAATGTAGTTCTTCAAGTACAATTATCCATAACATCGGCAAAATACACCTTAATTTCTTTATTAGCTTAGCATATATATAGTAAATGATTGATTAAGTAGAAGTTGATTAGCATCTCTTCTATATTAATATAGCATCTCTTCTATATTAAGTAGAATATATATAGTAAATGATTGATTAATTAGAAGTTGATTAGCATCTCTTCTATATTTCATTATTCTAATAAAGAATCAATTACAACGTAGCAACACCCAAGTACTATCTCATCGAGGTGACCCCCCCCCCTCTTTCTCTCTCTCTCTTTCACACACACACACAAAATCAAGGGCTCCAGATCTACTTTTCGTTGGAGGGGGAGGAGGCCTCGACTTCCTCTTACTCCTCCTCCTTCCTCTCATTCTCTCATTCCTCCATTTATCTACCTTATCTATCAATGTCTCTTTTGCTTATTTTTATTTTACTTTTTTCAAGGTTGAAAAAAACATATTTACGGCTTTTTGGCAACTCCCGAGAAATACGCGTGGCACAAGCAGATTTACATGTCGAAAATCATTCGGAGGAAAGTGGTAATTTTGTAAAAATCACTTCACGTGGTTCTCACGCGCCACCCACATCTGCATGTGGTCCTCATGCACCAATCCTTTCGGCAGCTCTTTTCGACAAGTGCCAAATCACCAGACTCGGCACCACCAGACCTTTCAAATCTAAAAGTGTGCTGCATTCATGGGCCGTCATAGATTCCGAAGTATGCTAGAGTTGGTCCAAACTGTAATCTGTCCTATTTTGCATTTATCTTATGGCTTTTCTTTTTGGTTTCCTTATTGTTAATTAAAATTAAAAAAAAAAAGAGTTTTTGTCTCGGATGTTTGTCTGTAGAGGTTAAGTTATCTCTTTTTATGAAGGGTGAGGTTATGTCTTTGTTTAGGTAGAGAGTGTTGTCTCTTGGACTTTTGTTTGTAGAGAGTATCAGTAATAGTGAAGATCAGACCAGTCACTAAAAGAAATGGTGTACTGGTGGAGCTCCAAATGCATTATTTTGATTTATAATGTCATGTTTGATATGGGTATGTTCTGGAATATATCCGATCATAGATGTAATTTTTTCTATTAAATGAATGATACACTTTCCCTTAAAAAAAAAAAAAAAATTCCATACCAAAGAGTACTATAAATTTAAAAGAACGAAAGACAGCTGCATGGAGTCCCTAGCAAAATCCATTTATGTAACGTACAAGCCTTGAATCAACAATGCCTACAAGGAAATAATACACGCGCAAATTTGTGTTCATAAAATCTTTGATTGGTAACTTCTATGATTCTATCAATAAAAAGGCAATCCCAAAAGGCTTCAATATCATGAATCTACGGATTATACGTTTATGTTCAGTAACATTTTTTCTGACCAAATTAATATACCTATATACTGGAAGTGACTGATTGGAAACTATGCCATCCTAAGAATTCCAGAAGCAAGCAGGCGTTGCATATTCTACCTGACAATAAAAATTAAAAAAAAAAAAACTTTACAATACGTACCCGTGAGGTTTCATCAATCTTATAAACTAATTAATTTTTGCAATTATCTCTGTCAACCTAAAATTTCTTTGTTCAGTAATCCCACAAGCACTCCAAATCTGCAACGGGGCCGACTGCTGGACCCTCGAGGTCTTCGTAAGATCTGTTGCTCCCTACATCTTGCTTTGAGACGACAGATGAAATCTCGGTGTTCATGTCAGTGCTAAGTCCCGTGTCCTGTGAGAGGCTGACGAAGGACTGATTAGATGAGAACTGCTCCAACTTGCACAAACTCTCTACGTCAGATTTTCCATTATCGTTGGCTTCGATTGCTCTTAAAATGCCATGTCCAGTGATTGCATAACCATAGGCCGTGTCAGTGACACTTGGGATTGAAATAGTCTTCCCTTGAAGCAAATAGCCAGGATTTTGATTTGCCTGAAAGGAGAAAGGAGGATTTGGTCCCGCAGAAATTTGTGGATATAAAACTGGGTTAACTGTTGGGTGACTGAAACTAGCTTGGTAAGTAGTGACGGGGGTGTATTTGGAGGCTGGTAGCTGGAAGATCTTCTGGTCAAGGTGCTTTAGCTGCAGAAGTTGGTTCTCCCTCATTGAGAAGTATGAAGGGGTTCCGTCGAAGTTGTTGTCACCATGCCTTTCGGTGTTGTAAAATGGGGGAATATCCATGAGGGGCGGGAGTGAAGAACAATCCAGGAGATCATCTCCAACAGAGTTCATCCTTATCAGGGCATGATCTGTTACCGAGGCTTTTTTTATCCCCGTGTTCTTGTGGAAAACTCTGCATACAACCCATTCATCCTGCAATGAAAGTGGCACCAAATTCTCCTAGTTTAGATTCCTCACAGTTTACCCAATAAGAAGCAAAAGTTAATAAAAGGGGCCGCTTGAAAAAAAGCCTCAACTAATTACACATAGGACCCTAGTCGAAGAGATGAAGATGAAAAAGTACATACAATAAAATCTGTTCAGTTGCAAAAATAAAAGAAACATGAGAAAAAGAGAAGAATATATTGTAAGGCATAAACACCTTACCTTTGCAGCCTTGGGGAGGTTGTGGTATGCCGATTTGCCTTCCAGTCTGTACTCATGCATGACCCAGTTGGTCTTCTCTCCTTTTGGAGCCCTCCCTCTATAGAACACAAGGGTCTTCTTCATTCCAACAAGGCAACCTTTCCCTAATTTGTATACCTCTTTATCCTTTCCAGTGGCCTTCCAATATCCAGATTCCGTTGCTCGATTTGTTCGCATGCCTGTTGGATACTTCCTATCTCTCTGGCAGAAGAAGTACCATTCTTTCTCTCCCATCTTCGCTTTTTCTGCATGATATATGTCGGGACTGATTAGATAATCCAAAAACAAAATTGACAAGCAACCGCGTTGACGTGCTTTTACAAATTATGAAAAAGGCAGATATAAACCATAAATAGATACAAAAAAAAACTTACTTGGTAAATCCCAGGGTTCGCACTTATTCAGATCCGCTTCTCCGATAGCACTTGCACCGAAGTTGCTATTCATCACCTTCTCTGTAAGATAATGAGTTATAATCTCCTCATCCGTGGGGTGAAATCGAAATCCCGGAGGCAAATCGATGAGGTCCTCTCCTTTGTTTACCACTATTACCTCTTCCATGAATATGCTACTTGATTTCCGTAGTATTGAAATGGTACAAACCAATCCCAGTATTCTCAACCACCTCAAGATATGAATATATCACAGGCCTAAATATTACAAACCAGCATATACGGAACAAAGGCTGATAAAAATTAATGAAAGAATACAAACAGGCAAATATGAAAACCGAGGAGATCAAAGAAGTAGAAGAGATAAATATATATATATATATATATAATTTCTAATTGAGAAGGAGAATTGAAAGAGAGCAGTTAAAAAAAGTAGAGCAAAGAGAAAAGAGCAAGCTTAAATAGAGGAGCTTCTTCAACAGTCCATATTCTTAAAGATCCGTGGACCGTAAGACACTGCCAAGGAAGCCCTGTCGAGGGCTCAATCGTTTTGTTTGTTTGTATATTTTATTCGAGTGTCCTATCTTGGTGGTTTCTTAGCTATCTGCTTGTTTGAAAAGAAACGAGAAAGGAAAAAAAGAAAAAGAAAAAGAAATGGTAAAAAGAGAGCTTTCTATGTGCGTAGGAGGGACCCATGTTTCCAGCACCCGTTCACATAAAAATAATTACCTTATCCGCTACCTTAAACCTAACTTCAAAGAATTTCATTGTATCTGTCGTGTGTTTGTGTATATATATAAACTATATCTTTTAGAACATATTCACTGTTCAAAGCCTAGAAAAGTTTCTTAATTAGATGCTGGTCGTTGGCTTGGCTGAGTAAAATATTAACATTCTTTTAAAAGGTGGTAAATTTTCTTTTAAGATATTTCATACGTCTGCAATCTCATCGTAATATTGTAATACATAATTTCTACAATTTTCATATCCAACAGGTACTTTCATCTCTTCTTTAACATTCAGGTCTCATGTACTTGGCGATCAAATTTTACCCTCTTTAACATCATAAAAAGACGAGGCATTAACAATAAGAATTCATAACTTCGTCATGCACGATTCTACCGTCTCTTTACTGAAGAATGTGAAAAAAAATAGGACATTTGTATTGCATTACACGCAGCTCGAGAGAGAAGGGGTACCAGAACGAATCTGGGCCATCGGCCCATCGCTACTAAAAAGTCAAAAGATGAAGAAAAATGAAAGTACCTTTCTTTTTTCTTTTAGAATTTCTTTTAGAAAATAATAGGAGATCGAGAATGTTGACCCGTTTTGATTCGTACTCTATTTTTTTACTTAATAATTTAAGAAAAAGATTTATGAGTGAATTTGTGTTATTTTATTTTTAAAAAATGCTTAAAGATATTTAAAAGAATATTTTTAAAAAAAATATAGTTTACATTATCGGTATAATGCGGAAACCATTCTCGATTATCTAGCATTGTATTTTATTTTATTTTTTAAAAAACGAGATAGCTGGCTAGCATGCTTAATAAACCTTGACAATTAATTGTTTTAGCCTTCTATATTTCTTTTTTTCTGATGATAGATAAATCAGTTTTTATTTAGGAAAAAAAAGAAGAGTCCTGCTAGAGCCACCGTTGGTAGCTCCTGCTGACTTTATATGTATTTTTTTATGTGTTTTTTTTTAGTTATTTTTTATATAGATTTTTTTAGTATTTTTAAATATTTTTAAAAAATAAAATAAATTTAGAACATTATTAAAAAAACGCTTTCTTAATCATAAAGTAAAAAAAAATACTTCTTTAATCACAAAGTAAAATTTTTTTATTTTACTTCGTAATTAAAAAAATATTTTTTAATAATATTGTGAATTTTTTTATTTATTTAAATATTTAAAATTGTTAAAAAAATCTATATAAAAAAAAAGAATTAAAAAAAACACATAAAAAAATACATGTAGAGCCCAACGGATTCCGACGTCTAGCATTATTCAAAAAAGAAAGGGAGCATTTTAATTCATCGTTCGAGAAAAAAAACTGCTGTACTGCAACATGAAAGTACAAAAAATTTGGGGTTTTTAATTCATTGCAAGATGCTATCGAATATATGCATTCTCATCACATAAAATAGTGGATTAGAAAAAGGGGTTTGTCCTTGTCATCGGGTAATTTTATTCCTTTATTTTAGCTACACGAGAATGCAAGGGACGAGACCGAGAAGAACTATTTTTGAGGCTACGTTAGCAGCTTCCATGAAATTTCGATGAAAATCTAAAATAAATGTAGTTGAACGGCATTAGGCGGAAAACAGCTATGACAGTGGCCTTTCGGTCCTTCCCAAATAAGCCATCATTAGTTGTTCAATTGAATTCTAGCGGCGTAGCATAAAGAGTCCGTTTATGATAGATTTGTGATGTGAGACGAGAATTTTGTATTTTATTTTAAGTTTTAAAATATTATTTTTTAATTTTAAAATTTAAAAAAGTTAAATCAAAATTTGAAAAAGTTGGAGGATTTGAAAAAATTGAATTATTTATTATATTTTATATAGAAATTTGAAAAAATTGTAATGATGAGATGAGATAAGATGAGAATTTTATATAAGACGAAACTTCCAAACCTATTTAACTTAAAGGGAAGGAATAAAAAAAAAAAAACCAGAAAAAAAGAAAACAAAAAAGGAAAGAAAGTTAAAAATTATGGACGACTGTTATCAAGGGCCGGCTTAGAGACAAAGGTTTTATTGGCTATTGAATTTGATACAACATGCTCTGCAACTTACGAAACGGTTCCAACACCGCTTCCTCTTTTTAATTCTTTTATTTGCTATATAATTGAAGAATCTGGAATTAGTTTAATAAATCAATTTTTTATATGGTTATTAAAAAAAGCTAGGATAGCTGGGTTCAACCAAAATATATAAACGTTGTAGCCCTTTGTTTACAGCTAAGACGCTGTAATTTTTATTTCTATCCTTTATAAAAAAAACTCTTTAAAATAATGATTGATATGACATTATTATTGTATTTTAAATTTGAGGCTAGGCAATTCAATACCGAAGTGTTTGAACTTTGACATTCTCAGTTGGATGATTCCGAGATGAGCTGGACACCGATTGCGTAAACTGAAGCCCCTTCACAAGGCCAGGTGCTCAGAATTGCTTACGCGCTCGCAACTCTGTGGCCAAGTATCTGGCCCCACCTTTGCCTTCATATATTTTTTAACTATTTTTCTGTTCTTTCAATGATAAAAAATAAAAAGAGTAGGACGTGAGATACGGAATGAATCCCGCTGGGTAATATAATTGGATAATGAAACAATAGATTGAATAATAATTGAAATCTTCAAGATTAACGCGTACGTGGGCCACCACCATAACAATAACAGGTCATTACTTATCAGCAATGGGAATAGAAGCCTTTAGAAGGGGTTCTGAGCCTGATCAGCCCCCCGAAATTCTCTCTCTCTCTCTCTAAAATGTTGACTTTTGCAGAACGAAACTGCAAAGCAAACGCCAAAGCCACAAAGGCTCATCCCAGTTGCTGACGATTTCTGACGGATTACCACACCTCATGTTAGGCCCTTGATCTCTCTAGCGATCCCGATATCATATATGTCATCACGGGGTTGGCTCACCAACCTTATGACCATTTATACGTCACGTGTCAGGGCATATAGGTACCTCAATATATGTATCTCAAGTTTTAACTTTTATTTAAAGTTAAAAATTTCCTTCTCAACATCTAAACCTAATATAAGAATGCGTTCATATGCATATTATACAGACAAGAGATCAGTAACTCTTTTCTTTTTTTTTTGAAATAGAATCAGCAACTCATTACACATGGATCATTGGCAATCATACTCTTAAGTTAATATTCTTCTCAATAAATTAACAGTAGTGTTGATGTCGTGTTTTTTACAACCTTAAGTCAGGTTCTAACAACTCAAGTCTTTGCAATGAGCTATATAGAGAGAAGAATAAATGCGACTTTGAGAGTGTGGCCTAGGGGCTGGGGAGCCTCCGATGCCAAAACCAATTAGTAATCTTGGAATGTAGTAAATAAGTAAGAAAGTCTAGCGATCAGAGAGAGTTTTCTCGTACCTGAGATCAGCTATTTATATTACCAGTTCGAAGAGTAGATGATGCCTATCACTATGAGGTCCGGAGTCTTTGTACTGTTCATCTTGTCAGAACCTTTAAATGTGGCTTCACTCTACGACGGCCCCATTAATGTGGTGTAGCTCTGCGATGACGTCATTAATCTAGCGTGTCTTCCGGACAACAGAACCATTAAATGCGGTATGATTCTCCAACCTTCTCTTCTTGGTCTACCTTTCCCCTGGTTCGTTCATGCTTTATTTGTCTGTAGATCAATGATCATCTGTATGTCACACCTACTGTGTCGGCTAGCACTCGATGACTGGACACTATGCGAGAGAAGGGGGGAAATCCGCTTATAGTTACCCCACTAATTCTCACCGGATGAGTTCGGTGAGAATTTTATCATGACTTAACCCTACCTTCCTCCCAAGGTCGAGTACTGTATTTAGGTTTTCTACTATCCGAGAAGCTCTTGTGGGGCGGCTACTTCTGACGGCGTCTTCTCATGATGGGCTTATCTTTTCATCACATCTTTTCAAACTCATTAATGAAGAGGTGTTAGGCGGCTTTTTGTGTTGATGACGCTTAGTGAACTGCATTTCTGAAAACCGAAGCGGCAAGTACCTTGGTTGCGATGAGTTACAGAAGTCTAACCGTCACATTCTTTTATAAAATGTGGGAGTGGGCTCTGACTTTCTCCCATTACTTTGCGATTATCCCACCATTCTTGTCCTTTCAATTTTTCTTCTCTTCAACCAGTCTCCCCTATTACTTCGTGTTCTGGCAGCGATTAATTTCGAAAAATCCATTCAACCCAGCGTTTCTGTCGGCGTTGGGCCTGTGTTTTTGAGTAGTGGGTGGCACTTGTCTACTGATAAGTCCACATTGGCCTCTTTAGCTTTCACCTATCGAGTGCCAGAATCAGTTGCCTTTGAAGTTTCTGGCCCTGGCGAGGGTGTTGTTGATTCAGAGAGCCACTCCAACAAGGTAGCCCTATACCTTTCTATATTCTTGTGCGCCTTGAGATTGTCATTTCCTCACCCCATCCGCGACCTTCTGTATTGTCTTGGTTTGGCCCTTTCTCAATTGCACCTAAATGTCTGACGGTTATTGATCTGCTGCAGCATTATTTGGCGGTGAGCTTTGTTGAAATCCTACCTGGAAGATGCGGACCTTACTGGCCGTGAGTTTCTTCTTTCCCAGAGAGTGTTGTGCCTAAAAGAAAATGTGTGTAGCTTCAAGGCGTCTCATGCCTTAGTTACCTTGGAGCAAAGGTATCGCAAGGTAAAAGACTGATCTCCCAAGTTCTTCTTTGTCTCAGGCCATGGTTGGGAGTTTCTGCTAGGCCAAGTGAGCCGTCGAGAGTTTCCCTTACAACTCAACGCGCCTTGCGATTGTGCCAGAACGGGTGCAGAAACAACCTTACGGTGTTCGTTCTGAGGTCCTTCTTTCTAAAGAAAGTCAGGAAAGTTCTTTGCCTCCCCTGGGGCGCCTTTCTTTTGGTGACAGGCTGTTGGTTGTCCGGCCACAAGTCGCTTCACTCCAGAAGCGTTCCTCAGATCCTCCTACTCCGGATAAAGGGAAGAAATCCGGTTGGGAGGGAGTCCCTACTGAGGACATACCTCTTCTTGGGGTTTAGGACCCTTTGATGCAGGAAATGGCTACTTTGGAAGCTAGCCATTTGATTACTGAGGCAGCCCTTGCACCCGTCGAAACAGGCGGATAGGCGGGTTATTCCCCTGCTGTGCCCCCTTCTACGATGATTGGCGAGGTGCCTAGGATTGAGGCTGAAATAGGCAACCTTCTAGAAAATATTTTTACGTCTTCCTCTCCTAGGGAGAGGCAACATTCTTCTTCTTAGATCGCTCCCCCTTCCTCATCTCGTTCAGTCACTGGGAGTCACTCTTTTGTGGCGACCAATGAGGGGGGGAAGCCTCTTCCAGCCGCCACGCGGATGTAGAAGGTTGCATAAGAGGTCAACCTCCTCCAATTGTTAAGGTTCATGGGAGCCCGTCGTGCTCCATTGTAGATTCTTCGGTTCAGGCTGACGATGGTCTGAGGATCTCGGTTGTCGACCTGCTTGCTCAGGTAGAGCCTTTTGCAGGTGGCGATTCTCCTCTAGATACTACAATTGGCCTCCTCCTGGGGCACTTAAGTGAGGACCTAACCGCTCCTTATGAGGTTTTTGGGGAGCTCCTTGAATTTTTCAATCTTGCGAAGGCCCTTCATTCCTTGTCTCAACTGGCCATGGAAGGGAGCCGAGAGGAAGCTATTGGCCGGGTTGTTGAATGCCTATCGTCTTTCTTCCATGAGGTTTGATTGCTCCTTTCCAGCCTTTTACTTTTTCTTCATACTTCCTTTTTCTTTCTTAATATTGCTTTCGCGTCATCAGGGCACTTCTCAGCTCGCGACCTTTATCGTGGATGATCAAGAGGCAGCCACTTAGGAGAGTTTGGACTACACTCGTAGTGATAAGGAAGATAATGAATAGCTGAAATCCGAGCTTGAGAAGATGAGGCTTGACTTGTCAGGCGAGCGCAAGAGGCTAAAAAAGTTAGAGCATTGTCTTTAGAAGCATAAGAAGAAGTGGGAGGAGGAAAAGATCCAACTGGAGCAACTCAATCAAAGTCTCCAGGCCAACCTCTCCTGAGAGCAGGTGGAGAAGAGGTAGTTGCGGGAAAAGATTGACAGGTTAGAGCAGTTGCACATGAGTCTCCAGGATGCCAACCTTTCTTTAAGGCGTGGGGACAAGGGATTAATGAGGGCTGCAAATCGATGCAATCATTTCTTCTTCAGAGTCCGGAGCTGCGTTCAAGGTCTTTTACCAAGTACCTTCAACGACTTGCTCCTAGTGATATCCCCACCAGCGAGGCATCTTTTAAATCCAACTGCGATTTAGGGAGAAATGAGATGCTGACCGCTTTTGTACCTTTGCCAGCGTTAGTGGATTTGACCAACCTTGTTCCTGTGGCCGTCGAGTTGGGTGACCCTATTTCTGCTACTGCTGAAATCGGCGTTCCTAGCACTGAAACATAGGGGTTTTATATGCCTCGTTGTACTTTCTCTCTCTTTTTTTTGAAACATTGTATCCGCATTTTGTTGTTTGGCGGCTTTTACATAGAGACATACTGGTTAATGCACATATCTTTGTTTGTCATGCATTTGTCTTTGCCTCTTTTTTCCTTTCTTCCTTGTTGTGCTGCCAACCTGGGGAACATGGGTAAATGGGTCTACAGTGCCCTCGCCTACCTTGCTGGCCAATCACACTGGGCTTATTTACCTTTTGCGGATAGTAGCTCCTAGCAAGCGGCTATTGTCGTGGTCGTTATTTTGGTGGCTGTGCCGGTCGTACCTCTGTTTTTCTCCCGGCCTACCTTGCTGGCGTCTTTCGCTTCGCTGGTGAAGATTCTACTGATGGAGGTTTTGTTTTTCACATGGCCAAGGGCTGGTCCGCATTTATTCGCAAGTGGGACAAGGCAACCTTCTAGGCTTGCCTTCCCTTTTCACTTCACGAGGGGTGAGTTGTTGACGGAGTTCTTGTCAAGGGGAGTTGATTTTACCTATTGAAACCAATTGATTTTCGCACCACAGAAAATGATTGCGTTGGTGAAACAGAATTCATACAAGTTTTAAGGAAACGAAGCAGACTTTTTAACTGTTGTGATTGACAATAGTTGTTAGGTTGACTTCCAAGATGGTCCGCCTTGTTGGTTATTCAGCGTCCCCAAACTGGGTAGCACTTAGATAGTAGGAATAAATCCCTTCTAGTATGGTTACCCTACTAATTCTTTCTGGATGAGTCCGAGAAGAATTCTTCTTATGTTTTGCCAACTTTTTGGCCTATTCGGTCGCACAATGGGCGACGGTTTGTTTTTACGTACATGGTGATACAGTGCCAGTTACGTTTCCACATTAAATGACGTCTCTTCGATTTCTACATTATGGCTCCGTTCTTTACTAGCATTAACTCTACTTGTTATATCAACAGATATGTATTGCAGTAGTTACGATAATCGAGAGATTCTGGTTTTCTAGGGAGGGGACATGTGGAGTTTGGTGGTGATTGTTATGATGCTTGGGCAGGTCAAGTGCTCACCCCTCCTATATAAGGACCTTTCTCTCAGTTAGAATTTCTATCATACTCCCATCTTTCTTTCTTTTCTTCCAAAGTTCTATCTAATTTTTTTCCTATCCTCCATTACTCTGATGTATTCTTCACATCCTAGTGGGCGACAAATTCTCTGGTAGTGCTCAGGCTGCCGCCAGTTGTGGTGGTTCTTGTGTCAGAGGGTGGAGCCACTCATCTTTTGTTGGTGGGGTTCTGGATCCTTTGTTGTCGTTCCTGCCCTTTTGCCTATTGTGCTTCATCTTTCTCGCCCTTTTGCTTACAGGGCTCCACTTTCAAAAGCTTTTCTACAGGCAAACTCGTTGCCTAGTTGTTCACAGTGGAGAAGTGATTTTGTTGCAGTGGTAAATGGCTTGGTTGCCGTGTCCTGCTCTCACATATCCTGCATCTCCCTCTTCAATTTTGCTTCTCTGGATACCAGAATCTCTTTGAATCGGTCAAAAACCTTTGTTCTGTAAGCTATTCTCAATGTCGAAGCTGGCTTCGAGCTGTTCCCATTCTTGGTGCTATTTTTGTCACTGTTTACAACACGGATAGTCACAGTTTACCATTTGGTTTCCTTGTGCCCGAGAGCTCCTTTCCACTAGAATATTTCTCCTCCTTGGAGCCTATACGACTGTACGTAGCCACATGGTGTAATTTGTCTTTTGTAGTTCGACTTCATGATGCTATTTGTCTTTTGTAGTCTTCATGATGTAATATGCTCCTGGCGACTTCATGATGTAATTTGTCTTTTACAGTACTACGTAGTTAAGAAAGTGATTTTGTGTATTCGACTGTGTACTTCTTGCCTTTTTCTTGTCGTATTGTTTCTGTGTTTTCTTTACTGTATCATTTTTGTACTTTCCTTTTTGCGTTGTTTTCTCGTTTTCCTTGCGATGTTTCTTCTCGCACTTCTCGCCACTCTTTTTTTTTTGTAATCCTGCATAAGTAATAAAGTAATTTTGCGTATCCGGCTCTTTGCTTCTTTTCTGTAGAGTTTTCTTTTTTTGGGTAGTCATAAGACTTAGACCCGCATTCCATTGGGGAGGGGTCGGGTTACCTCAAGTTTGCTTGCCTCTTTCTGGTTCCCTAAGCAGGTAACTTCTTCGGGTTGTCATTGGGTCAGTCCGCTCTTTCACTATGATAGGAGTCGGGATAAGTTTTTTGAATCGCCTCGTGGGCGGAGCCCGTTCTCCTCTGCGAGAGGGGCAAGGTCGCCCTTAGGCCGACCTTCCCCTTCTTAGTCTTGCAGGGAGGTAGGTTGTTCAGGTAGTCTGTTACTAGACCCGCTCTCGCTCGTTGACATCACAGGGAAATGTAATGCTTTGAGCCAAGCTGGTGCTAGACTCACTCTTCATTCGGATTGGAGGTCGAGATAAGCTTTCGAGTCGTCGTAAGGGCACAACCCGCTCTCCTCTACGGGAGGGAAAAGATCAACCTTGGGTTGATCTTTCCCTATAGTATCCCGCAATGAGGTAAATTTTTCAGACAGTTTGTTATTGTACCCATTCTAGCTTGTTGATACTCATGAGGCAGGTAAAATTTCTAATGTCGGGTAGCTGAGGACTAACCCACACTCAGTCGTTGGAGGAATAAGGCAACCTTAAGGCCTACATTTCCCTATACAACTGCGCGGGGAGGTAAGTTTGGATGGCAGTTGGGAGGGCCATGTGCCAGTCTCACTCTCTTCTGCATGAGGGATAAGGCCACCTTTGAGTTGACCTTTCCCTATAGTATCTCCCGGGGAGGTAAGTTTTCAGGTAGTCTATTACTGAACTAGTCCTCGCTTCTTGATATCACAAAAAATGTAAGTGTTGGGTCAGGCTGGTGTTGATTCCACTCTTTGTTGTGAAAAAGGTCTGGGTAATGTATTCTGGAGGGCCGTGTGCCGGTCCCTTTCTCCTCTGTGAGAGGGATAAGTCCACCCTTGGGCTAACCTTTTCCTATGGTGTCCCGTGAGGAGGTAAGTCTTCGGATAGTTTGTTATTGAACTCGCACTTGCCTGTTGATGTCCCTAAAGAAGGTAGGTTTTATATTCGGGTCACCATCGGCTAACCTGCTTTCCATCGTGGGAGGGATAGGGCAACACTCAGGCCTACCTTTCCCTACAGGGTCCCGCGAGGAGGTAAGTTGTTGATGACTTTGTCGTCGTGTGTCTTGTTAGCTACATTTTTTTTTAATGGTGCCATACTTGTAATGGTAGAGCATGAAGTAGATGTTCTGTGTCACCTTGAAAAGGTGTCTTATTAAGTAAAAAGGAATGTACTAATTTAGTGCAGAGACATTACAAAATTTAAAGGGCCTGGGTTCCCACTCTGGGGAAGTGTTTGCCCGTCCTCTTCTCCACAGCCTCGCACCATCTCTTCCTCCCTAGAAACTAGGCAAGGTGGATCGCAGATGGGAGCCAGGAGCCTATTGTTGTTTCTCCAGTAGTGCTCGGCTTATTTTGTCCTCTCTTCATAGCGTGAGGTGGGCTCTTCATCTTTTTGCTTTAGCTCTTGTATGTAGCTCTCCCTTGTCTACATTTTCTCCCCTCGGACTTTTCCACTCCCTAAGGAGTTGGGAATTTCATTTTGAACTAGTAGGTCGACGTGACGGCCCTTAAGCAATTGAGGGTGGGCCTCTCTATGATGGTGTTATATGCCGACATAGATTTTACCATTAGGAAGTCGATCATAATAGGGGCTGTGCAGGGGTTGCTTCCCACCAAGATCAACAATGTGATGGTCCTTACTGGTCGGACGATGCCTCTGGAGAAGCCCTTTAAGGGCATGGGGGGCGAGCAGTAGCCGAGAGGTTTCGATGCCCATCTTGACGAAGGGTTTCCAGAACAGTATGTTCGCGGAGCTCCCTTTGTCGATGAGGATCCTGCGAGTAGTGAAGTTGGCGATGAGCATGGTGATCACCAGAGCGCTGTCATGGGGGTACATGATCCCTTCTTCATTGACCTCCATGAATGAGATTACCGGAGTGGGGTTACCCTTTCGTTGCTTGGTGGGGTGTTACTCAGCCGAGTACACCTCATAGTATCAGGCCCGCTTGACATGCGCTTTTTGTCCTAATGAGGTGATGTCCCTACTTGCGAACCCTCTTGCTATGATTCAAATGTCCCCAAAAGGGGGCTGCTGCCTTGGTGGTGATTGAGGGGGATCCAGTGGTGGTCCCCCTATCGCCAGCCTTCGAGGGTTGTTTTTTTGTCGGTGTCGGTCACCCCGATCCTGGCTCTTTTCCCTCGATCGTCTCCTCGGCTCTTGCGCTCATCACTTGTTCGGGGAGTGGTGGTGCCTTTGTTGCTCCACATATTCCTTCATTCCTCCTGGGGAGCGGCAGTCCTAGGTGTTGTGTAAGGTGGATTGATGGTATGTGCAGTATCGGCACATTGCTCCCTGGTCGTCCTTCCCTTGAATGGTGAATGTGGGCTGGTCGTATCGCCGCCTGGGTCCTTTCGTCAGGACTTCTCGTCAATTCTCCTGGGAGTCCCTTTCCTCTTTCTCATGGGATTTGACCTTAGCTGAGGCTCTCCGCTTCCTTTTTGAGTGCTCTATTTCCTCCCTTTGCGGCTCGATTACGACTTGGAGAGTGTCTTCTACGTTAATGAACCTGTTGGCCTGGTCTATGAATTCCCGCAGTGTCGCTGGACTCCTGGCCAGTTCTACCATAAACTGGGAGCGCGACAAGATGCCTCTTAGGAGTGCTGTCAATGTGATCTTCTTATCTTGATCATCGGCGGTCATGTGCTTCTTATTAAATCGAGCCAGGTAGGATTTCAGGTTCTCATCCTCTGTTTGTTTGATAGTGAGGAGGTATGCGGTCGTGCGCCATCTCCTCCGATTGGACATGAATTGGGTTAGGAACAGCTTGGCTAGCTCGTTGAAGCTATCCATTGATTTAGGTGCCAGTGACCCAAACCATGCACGCACCAACCCCTTTAGGGTTAGCAAGAATGTCCTATAAGTAATTTCTTTAGGGAAGCCATGCAACGTCATGTCAGCTCTGAAGGTTTCCAGGTGCTTAAGAGGGTCCTTACTCCCGTCATTCGTCTCCATGGTGGGGATTCTGAAGTTTTGTGGCAAAGGGAATGCCATTACCTCTTCAGTATAACGTAGACTTGTGCTTGTGAGCAGTTGGTCCACTGTTGACAACGTACCCACTTTCTGCGTTATCTCCTTGTACTTCCGCTTGAGGCTACAGAGCTTGTCCTGCATGTGTTTTTGCTCCTTTTCCTTCTTGGGGCCCGCTTGCATATTTCAAGATCCCATTTGCTCAGTATCACTTGCCTCCCCGCCATCTTGATCATCTTGGGGTTTCATGAGTTCCGCATTCTCCTTGCGTAGTGTTTCCACCTCACTAGTCAGTTTTATCACCCACTCTTCCATGACTTTTAGTTTTGCTTCCATGGCATCTCCTACATTTCTCCTGAGTTGTTTGGAACGGGTTGTCATAGGCATGAGAAAGACATGCAAAATCTATTACGATCCCACAGACGTCGCCACTGTTGATGTCGTGTTTTGCACATCCTTGGGTCAGGCTCCAACATCTCAGGTCTTCGCAACGAACCTTGTAGATAGAAGAATGTTTGCAGCTTTGAGAGGGCGGCCTAGGGGATGGGGAGCCTCCGATGCCAAAGCCAGTAAGTAATCTTGGAGTGTTGTAAATAAGTAATAAAGTCTAGAGATCAAAGTGAGTTTTCTCGTACCTGAGATCATCTATTTATACTACCAGTTCGAAGAGTAGATCATGCCTGTCACTATGAGGTTCGGAGTCCTCGTACTGTTAATCTTGTCAGAAACTTTAAATTCGTGGCTCTGCGATGACCCCATTAATGTGGCTTGGCTTTGCGATGAAGTCATTAATGTGGCATGTCGTCCGAGCGGCGGAGCCATTAAATGTGGCGTGGTTTTCCAACTTTCTCTTTTTGGTTTGCCTTTTTCTTGGTCTATTTATGCCTTTTTTGTCAGTAAATCAATGATCATCCATATGTCACACCTGCTGTGTGGGTGGACACTCAATGACTGGACACTATCCAAGGGACCTCAGATCAACGAGTCCCGATGAGTCCCATCCTCTGTTGCACCATCCTTCCCACAGGTCGTGTACATGGAATTCACCTTTTAGGTCGGATTTGTGACTTTTCGTCTCGAGCCGAGCTTGGCTAGGCCTCCTAGACCTTGGGGGGGGGGGGAATCCCCTAGTAGGTAGAATCGAGTGTGCACAGTTGGCTTGTTAAAAATTCAACCATTGATCCGAAATCTCTAGAACTGTTGGATACTAATTCGATTAAGCCTTTAACTCTCAGGATCATAACATTCCACTACACTTCCGAATCCGACATCCATGGCGGCCTACCCTATCAACATTGACTCGATTGTAGCCATTTCTCTTTTGGTGGCTTCACTCATCTATTAGTATTCAATGATTTAACACTATGCCCAGTGGCGGATCTACATATGGCTTAGGGCGGCCCAAATTTTTTTCAAAATTCAAAATAGCCCTTAAATTTTTTCCTAATTCCATGTATATAGAAATTGTCCCCCCCTGGGGCCGCCCAAAAAAAAAATTTTATAATTTTCTTATTCCCATATGCTTTCTAAAATTTTGTAAAATTTCAATTTACGTAGAAATGTCTCTCTCTAAGTTGTTTTTCCTATAACCCCTAGATTTTGTATAATTTCTACATATTATCTATTTTCAAGGATGTGACCATACTAAACTTAAATTTAAACTAAGATTAGGAGAAGTAATAAACTATTTACATTTACACCAAAGTTTTTTATTATACAATATTAAGTTTCTTAATATAGAATCCAAAGTGAAAATACCAGAAAAACCATTTAAGATAGATAGTTTATATGAAAAATAGTGGAGATGATTTATCCTCTAAACTTCATTGAGTAAGGAAAATTTTATTTTAGATCTCAGTTGTAGTATTCTATGCTTAATGTGACACCAAAAGAGATAGATTTTACATGAAATTTGATAAACTAGCATAGATATTAGAATGAAAATGCCATTTTAAAATATCACTTGATAATTTATACGAAAAAAATAATTTCTAAATATTTCATATTTACAAAAATAATAATGGATGAATATTATTCTATGAAATATTGTTGTGAAAAATTTGAAACAGACATTAAGTCGTATTTTTAAAATTTTATTTCTATGTTGTTTGGCAAATTATCCAGATTTAATTTTATATATGATTTATGATTTTGTCATATTTTGTCATTTTACATAAGCATCTCGTGCAATAGAAAAGTTGGCCCTCCCTAAGAAAAACTACTGGTTTCGCCATTGACCATGCCTATACATAGTACTAAGGCATTTTAATCCAGCCTATAGGTCGCCCCCTTCATGACTTAAACTCGTGACGTGGTCTTTGTTCTGATACCAATTGTTAAAGACCTAACCATTGATCCAAAAGCTCTAGGACATTGGATACTAATTCCACAGAATCATAACATGGCTGTTATTGCAAATAGTAGACACGCAGAAATAGAATTAGTGGCATATGCAGCTGTAGGCCCAAACAATGTTTTATGGGTTGAGACAGTTGGCTGAGATAGAGACGGAACTTTCTCAGGAAACACATGCCACCTAAGCTAGCTTCGACTATAAAAGATTTTTAATTCGAGTTTTTATTTTTTTAAGGAGGCTTGCTAGGTACAAGCGATTTGGCGCACCAAATCGCGTACCAACACTCACACATTTTTTTTATTGAAAAAAAAAAGAAAATTTTTTTTGAGAGAATAAGAAGGTCTTCTATCTCATGAAATCATTTCCGTTTTCAATTCCCAACGTTTCATTAAACGGATGCCTTACATTTAATATTGGTGCACGGTTTGTGCATCAAATCGCTTGCAAGAAGACTTTTCCTTTTCATTTTTTAGGCTTGCTAGGTACAAGTGATTTGACCAACCAAAATGTGTACCGACACTCACATAATTTTTTCATTGAGTTTGCGAATTAGAGATATTGAAGCGTGATGTTGTTGAAGTTTGATTATCTAGTATGTCTCTGTCTGACTTTTTGGAGTGATATATCCTGTAACTTCGCGTCTGTTTTGTTATCTTTGGAAGCACCAAGCTTTACTCAAGAATTTGGTGTTCTTGTCATATGTATTTGAAGCATAATGCCTTATTCCTATTCTTGATTTGCAGTTTGAGAAACACTTTATCTAAAGATGTAAAGGATTCATAATTAGCTAGTCGCGCGTGCTTTGCTTTGGTGATAGAATGTGTTTGGATTAACTAATAATAATGATAGTGGCAAACGCATGGAACGAAGGAACATGCAAAATACCAAAAACAAAAGCTTTGACATCCTCCTCTAGGTGTTCTTTGGCCTGTCAAGATCCACTGTCTTGTGGAAAGTACACGTTTGGGTAGTGAACAAGCTGGGATCCGGTAGAATCATGAACATTCACTGCCAATGACTCAATACGATTATTAGGATGATATAATGGTGAATTTTAATAGGGCTGTGCATCCGGATCCGGATATCCGGGTAGATCCGGATCCGGCTTTTTAAAATCGGACGGATATCCGCCCGGATAAACCGGATTGAAATCTGGGCGGATATCCGGATTTTGACCCAGATATCCGGTTTCGAACCGAAAATCTGGATTTTATAATTTTTTTTTTTGGTTTTTTAAAATAAGTTTTTACCATTTTTAAAATGCTCTTTTTAATAAAAAAACTTTTCAACACTTTTTAAAAGGTTTTTTTGGACGAAAAAACATGTTTTTACAAATTTTAAAACGCTTTTTTCAAGAAAAACTTTCTAACACTTTTTCAAAGGCTTTTATGTTTATTAATTTTTATAGGCATTTTTTTAAATAATGAATATTTTTTAAGGCATTTTTTAAACTTTTTTATTGCCTATTCACTACATACTTTATTCTTTATATTGTTGCTTACATCGTACTGCAAAACATCAACTTTACAAGGAACAAATAGTGAAAAATTCAAAAGTGGCCGTGGAAGAACATGTGAAGTCCAGCCCCCTATCCTCTTTCATTGCGAGCTGTGGGTAACAGAGAAATGGAAATCAAGAAATTAGTAAAAATTTCTGCATCTCAATCATTTCCAATTTCTCAATTTTTACTTCTACTTCAGCCTTAACCCTTCCATATCAATGGTTGACATTCCTGGAAACTTGCACACAAGCTTGCCAAATGGTGTTTCCAGCGCAAGACTTCATCTGCATACAAAAGATAAAGCAAAATAAACACATCTTTTTAGATATAAACCTTGAACATACTCCAATGTCAACACCTTTGAACGTGGCAGTATAATCCCAGTAAACTAGCTAGAAGGGGGAAATATTCTCAAAGAATCAGTGATATATTTTAAACAAATGCTTTATACTTTCCAAAAATAATTGGCAGAAATTAATGGGTGTCATCTTTATCCCGGATTGTTAAATGATAATGGCAAAGCATTCATCATGTCAAGTCCAGTTGCATGATGGATCTTCTCGTGATAGCACTCTGTTTGCAAACAGAATACATGGATTAAAGACAAGAAGTTCTTCTATGAGGACCTATGGAATGGTAATGGGCCCTAAAAATCTAGTAACTTATTATACATTAGTCTTTATAAATATATATATATATATATATATATATATATATATATATATCTACATATCTATTGATATCTATTCACTAATGATTTTTGCAATTCTTCTTTTTGGTGTTTTTTAATTGCAGGTATGGTAGTTTTTTCAAGTCCCACATAAAACATTCAAATCTGGAATGGCAACCAAGATTCACAAACCAAATGGATATGGACTCAAAACAAAAACGAAAACCCAGATCTAATCTATCCATATTTACCTTTAAAAAGCGAGAGATGCTCACATGGACATGGACTCAAACAAAAATGTAAACCCAGATCTAGTCTAAACCGAATCTATACTACGAAATTTCAAAAACCCCATAAAACGTTCAAATCTGGAATGGCAACCAAGATTCACAAATCAAATGGATATGGACTCAAACAAAAACGAAAACCTAGATCTAATCTATCCATATCTACCTTTAAAAAGTGAAAGATACTCACATGGATATGGACTCAAACAAAAATGTAAACCCAGATATGGGAGAAGCTGCATTGTGAGAGAGTGAGTGATGGGTTTCGTTGAGGGATGCTAGGGTTTTCGGGGAGAGAGTGAGAGAAAGAAAGAGAAGATAAAGAGAGGAAAAGTTGGGTTTTCTGGCTTAGGGAAATTTGGATTTCTGTAGTGTTTTTCAGGAAGGAACAAAGCTACACAGATGGATAAAAATGGAGAGTTCAAGTTGAGAGAGAGAAAAATATACCGTAGGCAAACGACGTTGAGAGAGAGATGGGCGAACGGCGATTGGAAATCCTCACGGTGACAGCTAGGGTTTCTGATTTTTAGAAGTCAGAACTTTAGAGATAGAGAGACAGAGTCATCTGTCAAGTGTCGAGTGAAATATCAAAAGTTAAAATGAGAGAGAGGAGCGGAAGACCAAATTGAAAGGAGAAAGGTCATCGGTTTAAAAACCGGTTACGAATATCTGGTTTAAAAACCGGATCCGGGCAGATACAATATTTTTTTTACCCGCTCGGATTCAATCCGGGCGAATAACCGTCTGGATGACCTGGAATTCCGGGTTTTGGACCGGATCAGAAAAAAAAATCCGGACCGGTTCTACACCCCTAAATTTTAACATGAAAATGAATATTTTGTTAATTTATTTCCTGTCTTGTTTTCGGTAAAAATGAGAAAACCCAATGAAGGTGTTTGATAATACGAGCAAGTACTCTGATTCTTTGCTGTGAGGTACAAATTACAATATCAAGGATCCAGGTGTGTTCAATGCCAAAGGGCTAGGATGCCTGTATTATAAGCGTTGAAGAAGAAAAATCTTCACTCAAGTCACGATGCTCTGAATCTATATGCAATATTGAAGCAATAAATCCTATAAAAATGCTTGTATATGTTTGATTGTGACCCAGGCGCTGCATGCCTCATAATTCCTCACCCATTGGATTGAATGTTCTCTTCGTTATTATTAAGGCTTTAGCTATGACCTTTTTTGTCATAGTTACTGTACTTTATTTCTCGAAAATGAGCGATTGTCCCAAGTCATATCAAAATCATTAGGAAAATAGTTTTTTTACGATTCTATATAAAATAGAGAGTAGTCTTGTAAAATTGTTTAAATGTATTTTTAATTAAGTAGCATGATTGTATTGATTGATTATAAAATAAATTGTAAATTAATTACAAAAGAGTTGAGATAAAAAATATTAATCTATTCTATGTACTTAAAATATAAGAGTAATGTTAAATATAATCATGTGTTGTATAAGCGACATCTACTTACTTTTAAAAAAGAATAGAATTCACTATTAAAAAAATTAATTAATTTAATATAAATCTCATACTTAAAAAAAAAAAAAATACATGGCGCTTACCTATATAACTCCGCTTACCCATATAACTCCAAATATGATTTTTCTAAAAACATAATGTCAAATCATTTTATATAGCTTGGTCCATTTAAAGCATACTATCACAACTCACAAGGCCCATCAAAACCTAGGCCCTCCAAGGCCCGTCATCCTCATGACCCACGTTCACAGCTTCCCTCCTTTAATTCCCTCTCAACTCTCAAGTTATAAACTTATACCTCTCCCACGCTTTCCCCTCGCTTCGGCCACATTCGACGGATTGGTTTCGTGACCGACAAAAGGATAGCTAAAGCGACTGGGGTCTGGTGGAAGGCCCCATATATCATTAATTATGTCATCATATATTTTGTTTTGAAAATAATTCTCAACAACTTTATTAATTAATAGATTTCAACCGATTTCAAACTCTTTAGACCGAAGATATTAATTCCAGAATTGTATCTTATTATTCCAACAAAATGCTTTTAAATAATATAAATATATGCACCAATAAGAAAAATAATATTTATGATAAAGTATTTTTAATGAAAATAACTTTTAATGACGAAAATATAATATTTTATTCTTGCACTTCTCTTTTTATTTATTTATTTATGGAAATAGACTTATTTCATTAATGATCCGAATTTACAACTGTTGATTTATCAATATATGGAAAACCCAAACTATAAGCCAAACTACGCATCAGCTCTGGGGCTTCCCCACACAAAAATTATTTTGTGGCGGACATTGTCTTAACTTCTAAACAAACTCTCTCATAACAGAGAAAACGTTCTGTAAAACAGCAACTGAGGGCCCCCTTTATCCTCCCAAGGAGGATGAGTATGAGACACAACTATAAACATCAATTTCAATAGCTTATTTCTATTAAATTAATAACTAAAATAAACGAAAAAAAAAACTACAACTAAACACAATAACAATAACAAGACTACAAGCATTGGTGAGACCCCGGATGACACGCCCACTGCAAGTATCGGCATCTTGAGCCTTGACTGAGCGAGTACCCAGCTAACAAACGAATCACAACAGCCCGACAGTACGGTCACCAGATGTAGCCTCGCTCACCACTCTCGAACACCTCTTGCCCTAGATTACGTCCGATCTAAAGATTCAACACCTCACTCGGGTCAACAAAACAATAACAAACAAGAAAAATAAAACAAAAACAAAATACTGAGAATGAAAACAACACTGAAACGATACAAGCCAAGAACAAAAACGGATGAACAGTGCACAAGTGATCGGCAGTGGTGCGAGCAGGACACTGTTCACACTAGGAGGAAAGCCTTCGGTCAAACTTGAAAATCTCGGAGTTAGAGATTCCACAAAAGCCGAGTGTGGCGTCGGCAAAGGGCTCCTCAGTGGAGCGTGATGGCCACGCGTCGGCTAGATCCGGAGCTTCGTCCCGCGTATACAAGCTACGCGCCACTCCGATGGATGCCAGATTTGGGAGACTTGAAGATCGGCAGCTGGGCGTCATGCCGGTGAGGCGCGTGTAGAAGGTCGACAGCTAGAAAGACTCGAACGGCGATCCTCCCTTATTTGGCCTGAAAAACACAAAAACAAACAACAAAAACCACAACACGAAAATAAACTAGATACAGGGGAGGGGGGAGGAGCTGAAGCTCCCACCCCCTTCACGTTAGATTTGGAGTTTGGGAAGTTTTAGAGAGAAGGGAGAGGGTTTTTCCAGAGAGAGAGTTGAAAGTATTTCCGCACATTCGTGCACTGCTATTAATTATTCTTGTTGTGCATGTAGAATAATTATTTTCCATGGCCTTATATAGTCGTAAAGATCGAGCATTGAAGATAGCAATCCTTCCTATACAGCAGGAGGGCTGGGGCTCTTGCTATTATTGTTTCCTACAGGAGGTTCGGAAATATAACATATATCAAGAAGATAGGCAGTACAAGTACCAAAAACATCATGAAATAGTGAGGCTTGTGGTTGAATTTGTCGAGCTCACTACAACAAATGTGTCCAATTCCGGTGAGAACAATCGCCCCAAAAAGGTGAAATTTCAGACGCAATTGAACATTTACGTCTACTTTAGCCTACCCCCATATCGCCACAATTTCCTTGTCTTAATTGAGAAGTTGCAGCGAGAAACCAAAACAAGCCGCAACAACCACATATTTTGCGTCAACTTTTCTTGCCGCAATTATCGTAATTACCAGCCGCAAGAAGTTTGTATCCCATTCAAGTCCTAGCCGCAAATGGTCATCATTTTGCGGCAGTTTAGTCCTGCCACAAATGCTATTAAGATTTGCATAAGCCATTCCAGACATATTTGTATCGGTCGCAAATATTCTTTTACTGTGATATGAATCGCTGGTGATAATTTTTAGCCGCGATAAATTTGGATGGAAAAACCGTGCGGGTCAGTGCCAAATAGTTATTTGGCACGACATAATGTCGCCACAATTAAGTGAAAAAAATTGCAAATCTTATTCTGACGATCGTTATAATCTCCAGATATAATTTCTTCCGACGGTTTTTAATGCCTGAAAAAGGTTGTTTCCGGCGAAGCATATTACCAAGAAATGTGTTGATTTTTTTTTTAAAAATTTACCGCACAGAGTGTAGCCAATATTGAAAATTTGTAGTGAAAATGTATTTTCTACCTACACCTGTGCTTAGCATTATCTGCCAATTTATTGTAACCCAATTATGCTAAGATGGTTTAAATACTAATTCATCCATCATATTTGTTGCTTAAAAAAATCACTTAGTTGAAAAACACAAAAGCAATATAATTGGGATATCAAAATCTAGGTAGTGCATAGAACAAAAGAAAGAAGGGGCTAACTTCATCCATTCATGAAAAACATACAGGAAGTACAAGGAGGTGTTTGGTTAATCATACAACCTAATTTCACAGCCGTTCATGACAAACCCAATGATCACAGTAGCCACAATGTCATTGTTTATACATAACTAAAGATGCAACAATCCGTCTAGTACTTAATTAGTAATGCTCATCCATCTATCTTGATCAATTACTCAGGAACTAGTGCAACAAATATATAGGAACCTCAAAAGTTGATCTCAACTTCCAAAATCACCCACTTTTTCTCGAAGAGCACTCCTTTTCCCATCCTCTTACAGTCTTGCATGTCTTCTAATTTCTACCAAACATGTGTAAAATATCCAAGCATCTACAAAATACAAACAAAGAATAATTGAAGTACATCAGACGTACAACCTCTTTCAATAATGTCTTCACTACCACATTGAAAAAAATACATTTACACCAACATGACCATACATGCTCAACCATCCGTAGCCAAGACATACATTGATGCTGAACATGATCCATGGAAGTGACCAAAGTAAACCAGCAAGCACAATAAGAAATAAAATAAAAATCCAAAACTATTAGTTCAAAATCAACATCAACTACGTTTTTAAAGCACTCCACCAAGCACATTCATGTTATAAGGAATTTCATATGCCATCAATGTAAAACCATATTCTAAAATACACAAATCAAAATTCCAGGCCAAACTATAGAATTAAAGAAATAATTTACTAGCTTTGACATGATCTACTACAACCACTCATGGATATATATATATATATATATATATATATATATCAACATTCCCAAACCAGCCTTTATAGAGACTTTAAACTCTATATCATAAGAAGGTTATCATGTGCATGAAAACTATCAGTCAAGATTTAACCCAAAAATTCCATATGTCATCAATGTGCAACCATATTCTAAAATACACAAATCAGAATTCTAAGCCAAACTACAGAATTGTGGAAATAATTTTAAGACATCTCATGATCTACTACAAACACTCATGGATATATATCAACATTCCCAAACCAGCCAATGTAGAGACTTTAATCTCTATATCATATAGAAGGTTATCATGTGCATGAAAACTAGCAGCCAAGATTTCACCTAAAAATCATAGCAGTTTGTTTTTTGTATTGAGCTGGTTCAATAAGTTCCAACACTCATCTAAATATTCGATTGAAAACTAGGAAGTGCTGACACCCAACCACTAATTACATCAATTACACTCATGCCTAAACACATTACTTGAGTTGTTCTTTAAACTGTTATATGGTTCATTTGGATATAACAATCCTTCCCAGCACTTGCCTCAAACCACGATGTGTATGTTCAAATGAACCATTAATACATGACTTTGTTATTGTATAAAACTGGTGTATGAAGTGAGGAAAGCAAACATTTAACTATCCATACAACCTACCCACAAATTTAAATCTTTTCCCAAACCAATATGAAGTTTATATATAATGTACACCAAAATGTAAGTGCAGCAAACCAGTAAACATTCAAGTGCCCCTAAACTCCAACCTTCAAAGTTTAAAAGAAATTTGATCATCAAAATGATTCATGAAATACTCAAAAGAAAGCAATGGACATATGTTTGCATACACTCATCAAAAGACATGCCATTTTTTGCAACTTTGGACAATCTCATTAAAATAACAACCTGCTCTACTCTTTGGTTTGAAAGCAATGGACAGATGCTATAAGGCCTGACGTTTCCAGGTTCCCCACCACTTACTCGCTTCAATATCTGGATTAAAAAGTTATGCCACCATGAGAAAAAGGGATATGATACCTGCAAGTAACTCAACACTTTGTTAGAAGCACAACCCAATCAATTAGATGCTCTACCCAATATTGTATTTCCAGAACATTCCCCCAATATTGAACCACCATACCACAGGTGTGATATCTACATTAATTAAACTATTTCAATATATTGTAAAAAACATGCCCAGTTGAAAGAAAAGTTACCTATATAGAGCATACCATCTTTGACTTATAACATTGCCTTTGCACATCTAGTATCTCTGAAGTTGCAGAGCTTGAAAATTTTCCCAAAAGTTGCACCTAGCCCCACAAAAATCACATATCAACAAAAGGTTAGACAATTGTGGAAGGTTTGTTATCGCCTTGATCACTTTTTGATGCCAAAATATTCAAAAAATCAACTCTTGTGGTTCTTGACAAGAGGTTATGCAGCTCCTTGAGTCTCTTTATGAGACTCTCCTTGAGACTGCCTTTCAGACATTAATGTAGTCATAGACTTATCATATTCGCATTGCCGCTCCAAGAGTACCCTTACGTCTCCCCTTAGTTCATCTAATTGGCTCTTGTAATATTGAGCATCTGTCTCATGCCTTGCTTCATCTTTCTGATGCCTTGCTGCAGCTGCTGTGAGTTTTGTAATAATTTCATCATTGCAATCTCTAGATGAGTCGGGAATAACCATCTCTCCTAACCCCCTCGCTTACCCTGACCTGTGGCCTATAACCTCTTCGAATATTGTTGCTGCAGCCTCTTTTGTGTGCTTCTCAGGCTCTAGCTCAGCCAACTTTCTGGCCATCTCATTCTATACAGAATGAAAGGCAGCGAGAGATTATTGACATCAATAAAGAGCTAAATGAATCCATCCTAGATGAAGATACATTTCTTTACTAGATGAAGTAGTATTGAGAATCTCTTCAATACATTTCAATGTTAGAAAAATTTCACTCACGTAATTCTCTTCAGTTAAGGTAGTAACAAATTTTCCCTTTTTTTTTTGACCACCGCATGTCTTTAAAGAAATCAACTAAATGACTATCAGTATCAGACTGCAAATCAATTGGAAAAATTTCTGTGTAAGCAAACCAGTAATTACACCAAAAAAAAAAAAAACATTTATGTATGTAATAAGTATCTACCAACCAAAGGGAATTTAGATTTACCCTTAGTTCCATTAGGCACACAAATGAGGTTCTTCCAGCAGTATGATTCATTTTTTGCTTCTCCCTATTACATTTATTCCGCTTTGATAGCCTCTGAAACTCATATTAGGAGAACCCATTACTAGATTTTTCATAATGTGTAGGAATTAGAGACAATCATGACAATAAAACCATTGTGACCAGCACGTGAAATAACATCAATTGAAGAAGCATGTCAAACAATGTAACACTCTCCTTACCTTAAACTCCTCGCTTGACCATCTCCCACATAACTTCACCCAAACATCTGGGTTCACCCACGATTACCTATTTGCCAGTGCTTCTTCGACATTCTCGAATGTCTTGAAAATCTTATGCAGCTCATACCGTATTGCATTGAATCTCTTCCGGAATGTCTTCATTACCGTTAGTTGATGATTTTTCTTTGTCCAGTCTAGGATGAAATCAGCCTAAACATCACCGAGAAACCATTATATTCAATAAAGTAGACACACTAACTTAACATTTTATCATGGTGGGAGATTAATGGAAACCCAATCTCTAGAGTTCAATTGTGCAAAATTTCAGATCATACCTGAACACAAGCTACCAGTTCATCCTTCTCCTTGGTTGGTACGTTGTGCCAAGTAGCGTGACTAAGGTCGCTATGGTGCTTTAGTATCCAAGCAACCTTTGTTGTATACAACATAGTATTCTTACAACAAAGGTCTGTCTCCCCATCCTTTATTTTTAAAGATATTTTTCCATATTTTCGAATTTTATCAAATTCTATGCACTTAGATGGTCTGTGCACAAGTTTCTGCAAAGGTACTTCTAAACACATATAGGAATAACAAATAACGCTAGGTATCATTAACAATAACATCTATTAATCTCACAATACATATAATTTAAAACACCCTACTATCTATATTAATTAAACATGACATGCCCTATGTATTTTACCAATATTATTTTTGCTAATTGGAGAATGGAGCCCGGCATTAGGAAATTATGTCATTGGCACAACATCAGGTGGCTCGGATGGACTCAATTTAGCCACCTAACATATCGTCTCTAAGGTTGAATGTAGAATTTGGCACTGTGTTTCTAGGTTCTGTTATGCATGACAATCTATCTTGACCACATGATCTTCCAACTTGGGGTCTACCTCTCCCTCTTTTAGTTAAAGTCATATCCTGCATATTTACACTTGTGACATTTCTATAATGACAGATTTTTTACCGCATACAAGAAAGCAAGATTATGCAGCTTTGGAGTATCAAAGGCAAACAATTCACTTCTCAGTCCTATTCTACCTCATTGCATTGTTTTGCAATGAGTCATGGCTACTAAAGCATACCCAGCAACCCTATGTTTTGGCTCTAAAACATACCCAAAATTTGTCTACGTCAATGCTTATAATCCTCTACTATCCCTTGTACTTCATCACTGGACTATATGTAGGAAAGCCATCTAGTGATTGAGGGGCAAGAGCACGTGACCATTTCAGCAATTTACCCGAAATCAAATGAATCAAGGCTAAGGTTATTCGTGAATATTAAATAACTTCTGTATACAGGACTAAGAGAGAAGAGGGAAGTGTACTTTAAGATTGCTTCAAGGGAAACCCAATGTGGGTTTGCATGGCTCTGATTACAAGTTTAAGGTTTATACTTTTATAGCCTTGATGCTTCAACCCAAAAAACAGTTATTTTCATAAAAAAAGCTTTATATTTTTAGAGTAAATGCTTAAACCAAACAAGTAACCAAACACAAATCATATTACAACCAAGTCGAGTGCCTATATATAGGACCGAAAATGCATGGCAAGAAACCAAAATAAAACAAGCACTTGATATGGGATCACGAGGCAGCTTCTAAGCACCGTAAACCCCTCACGGAGAATGGAGTTTCAGACTTAGATTTCGGCAAAATGGGAGGAAAATAGAAGGGGATGAGCTAGTGACGTTATGTCACCATGGGGTTGGAAGTGAGGAGATTTTGGTGATTAGAAGAATGAGACCTTACCTTGCCTTGTTCGTATAGAAGTGACGAGATTAGAGGTACATGATTCACGCTGAGGTATGCTGTATGCAGATAGGGAAGTGACTCATTTGCCCTTCAATTTCCTTAACTTTGCGCGCACTAGGTTTCATCTTGGCGCGCGCTAGATTTTAGCTTCCCACCAGTGAGAAGTCACTCTTTTATTTCCTTTCTAGGTGTAGCTTCCTGAAATGAATAAGAAGTAAAATTTACACTTGTCACTCATAGACTTTTTCAATATATATTATAGGATAAATAAAAGAGTGTACTCATTGAGTTTGTGATTTATTTTCATTTTTTAAAAATGTTTACAAAGTTTTTAAAAAATGTTTGAATAAAAAGGGAAAATTTGGATTATACAAAAAAAAAAAAAATACACTATCGGTAGATTTTTCTGTGAATTTCTTCTGTCAGAGTAACACTACTCATATATTAGAATGTTGAATACTCCGTCATTGGATGGGTTTATTATTAATATACCTAGCGTATATATTTATTAATGAACCATATAGTGCTCTGAAATCATACTAGATGAAATCAATATATTTAATACGTTAAGTTATTGAATTTCATTTATACATTGAGATCTATACCAACCTCAATCACCATTATCTTTGTGATTGAACTGTTTGGATAAGTTGATGATGACAATAATTAAAATTGATGTTTGGTTGAGGAAATAGAATCGTTCAAATGTAAAAAAAAATGATAAGAAGAAAAGAAAAGAATATTGTATTCTTGCAAATAGTCTACTAATAACACAGATCAAGAGAGCTATAGCATCGTCTTCTCTAGTTATTATACACTCAACAACATATGAGGTAATATACATTTCTTGGGGATGATTATATTGCCAAATTATAATCCTCTAATAGAGAAAATTTCTTAATAACATCTATTAATTATTAGTGAACCATAGATTGCTCTGAAAGCATACTAGATGAAGTCAATATATTTAACACGCTAAGTTATTGAATTTCATTTATACATCAAGGTCTATACCAACTTCAATCACCATTATCTTTGTGATTGCACTGTTTGCATAAGTCGATGATGACAATAATTAAAATTGATGTTTGGATGTTTGGTTGAGGAAATAGAATCGTTCAAATGTAAAGAAAAAAAAAAGAATATTGTGTTCTTGCAAATGGTCTACTTATAAGACAAATCAATAGAGCTATAGCATCGTCTTCTCTAGTTATTGTACACTCAACAACATATGAGGTAGGAAATACATTTCTTGGGGATGATTATATTACCAAATTATAATCCTCTAATAGAGAAAAGTTCTTAATAGCATTTATTAATTATTAGTTGAAGTATTCCTTGGTTTGATTCTTCAATTCAATCTCTAGATGAAGATTTGATAAATGCTGTTTATAGAATGTTGGTTCCTACAATCATAACCAAGGAATATGATAAAAACATCAATAGACTGTTTCACCATTTATATTAACAACTCCTCCATCATTCAACATAGATTTTTTCGTGACGAGGGAGTGAACACTAACACCTGTGAT